>APFE031399289.1:0-11621 GCA_000404065.3 Pinus taeda
CCTTTGCAACCTTAGAAAATGGATCTCTAATGATAACTAAGTTTGACTCTATATATATATAAACTCGTGGATCAAACAAATTTTACACTAACAAGGAAATGACAAACAAAATTGATCCTATTCTACTATGGATAAATGATGTATCTTTGTTTTAAATTGTTGTAAGCACCTCTATGAGGGGTTTTCAGGAGATATGTATAAAAGACATGTAATACAATTTGTTACAATTTATTGAAAAAAACATATTTTAATCAAAATAATAATAAAAATTACTTCCGAGCATAGTTGATTGGGAAAAACCATGTTATATAGAGTTAAATGAGCCATATTATCGTTTATTCAAAATTATGATTAAACATGTATATCATTCTTGAGATAAATGGTTACACTTAGATATATAATGAGCTATGAATTTCACTTTATATCATGAAAATACTAAACCCAAATTTTTTACCAAATTATTTAATAATAAAATAATTATTATGAAATAAAATTTAATTATTTATATTATAAATTTATAATTAAAATATTATACATATTATAAAATCTCAACTATCATTTTTTTTTTTTTTTAATTTCCTTTCACGTGGAATTAATAAACGAAGTAACTTGTTTATTCATCCACTGTAACCGCATATTACTATATTACTTGGAAAAATCTCACACCATGAATAGTTAGGAGCTTGAAAGTTAAAATTCATTGTTCAAATATTCCATCGATATGAACGGTTGGTAATTAACTCTTTATTCTGTTGACATTGTAATGATTTAACACGACTTCAATATTGAAAATGAAATCCTCCTACCGACTCTTGCCCCTTGTATACATTTCATGTTTATTTCTTAAATTGGTAAAGTTTTATAACTTTATTAAGAGAAGTGTATGGGTTATATATATGTATGCACAAGAATAAGCTAAATGCGATAAAATAAGAATGATGAGATAATAATTAGATTAATTAAAGTTTTAGATTCATTTATAACTTTATTAAAAGAAGTGGTAAGGGTTATTTATATTATATTTATATTTACATTTATATAATATAAATATAATAAAGAGAAATAAATGAAAAATAGAATGATGAGATAATAATTTAGATATTAATTAAAGTAATTAGATTCATTTATAACTTATTAAAGAAGTGTATGGGTATTTATATTTAATATATATAATATATTAATATATAAATATATATATAAAGAGATAAAATAAATGTGAAATAAGAATGATGGATAATAATTAGATTAATTATTTTATTAAAAATAATATAATATATAAATAATATGGCTAAAAATATATTATATATTTATTAAAAAAATTATTAAGTTCAATATTTATTTATAAAAATATTAATTATCTTAATTATATATATTAAATATAAATATTAATTATTTTTAATTATATTAATTTAAATATAAATATAATAATTTTAATAATATAAATTATTGTTTATATAGTTTTGGATAAACTGAATGGTGATGGGTATTTTCTTAAGGCACTATTTGATGTGAAGTCACTGGTTTAATTTCTCGTCTTGATCAATGTGATATATTACACTCTTAAGGCACTTTTTAATGTGAAGTCATTAGTTCAACGTGATATATTACTCTCTCAAGGTACTCTCACCAGTTCAATTTCTCCCCCTAAACAAGTTTACTAGAAAAAGTTATACAAATTTTTATAATTTAGAATTATTTCAAAGCAAGTGGTTTTAACTTTTTTATTTTCGATTGAATCTATTTTCCAATTTATGAATTATTGTAATTTAGTATGTATATTATTCATTATTTAGAATTACATGGTTAAATATTGTTATATTAATTATATTAAGTTTGGTAAAGCTATTATTTTTTATTCTATTATATTTTAAAAAATTTAATAAAATAATTAGTAGTAATAATAAAATTAATTAATATAAGATTATATAATTCTAATAATCCGGTGGTATGTACTGCCACGCCACCTGAACTAGGGAGGAATGATGACGCCCTCCACCTCACAACCATCATTCCCTCAAAGTCACATCTACCTTCCATGCTCATTAAAGCCACCAACATAGGCCTGTGGAAATGTCTTTGCATGTTGAGCTTCACTACTTGTTTGTTATCTCTATAGGCTTATTTACTCTACATCACGACAACCACTTGGTATTTTCCTCTCGCTCCCTTATTCAATGCTTGGTCTCTCTCGCCCACCTACTCTAGATTAGCTTTTGTTGTCACTCTCGTGCTACCAACCAAGCCCTTTAAAGCCATCAACAACATCATGAGCCATGAATGGGGAAGAGGCCACTATGCAAGTTGTGGAAGGGGAAGAGGGCGTGCACTGACCACCCTTGACGAGAATGAACATTTGGGTAATGTTTGATAATTCTATTTTTCCTTGTTGAGAAATGAGGAGGTTTACGATTTAGATTAGATTTCTCTTTACACAATAATTATTTGTGAGTTTGTTGGAAGTTTTATTATCATTATGTTTTCCTTCTTTCATCAAGGAATTACCATAATCAAAACATGAAGATGACATAAGACAAAAGAACACAAACTATAGGCTCCAAGCCACGGAAAAACCCCTCAAATGTGAAAACCCATAAAATTCTCCTCTTATAGAATCATATCAAAGTGAGATATCCAAGACCCAAAAAATACATCAGTAAGAGACTAGAAACATATTTTCAACCAGAGATGTAATAAGGAAGATCTTCCACAAATCAAACTTCAAGAGACATTCACATTCATCAACCTCATATTTTGACCTTCCTCTTCTTCTGCGATTTTTTAATGAGATTGATCGAATTGTATGTGTCCAAGTGATCTCAAATCCTCCTGTATTTATATTGTTCAAAGGGACGCGAATAGACATTACCTTCGGGGCTGGGTCGACTTGACAGGTAGGCTAACATGGCATCTAGAGGGGTTTTTGACCAAAATTTCATATTAAATTTTATTTTTCTTTTTGTTTTATAATAGACCCAAATAGGAATTTGACTCTTTGACACAAGAAAACTGAAAATCATGAAGAAAATTCCTATATCAATATAAAATAATAAACAATATAATAATAATAAATTATTTTTCATCATTTTCTTTTACATAAAATATACAATCATATAGGTACAAATACCACTACGAAGATCAAACCTAGTTACATTTTCTAACACTCACTCTTAACTAGGGAGGTATTCATAATTCCATAATTCTTAATTTGAAATATTCTCATAAGAAGAGTCAGATTCGTAAATAAACATAACCAGGCCTTAACTTGACAAGCTTTAACTCTCCACAAGACTAGAGCACAATGGTGGGAGGCACATATATATGCATCTTAGCCTCTCAAGTCACATACCCCATCCAAATTTTCACAAGTATGTCCTTCTAGGACTATCCTTACTGTGGATTCCCAATCCTCAAAGAATATTTTTCCTCTTCCACCAAACTTATCTTGGATACCATGTCTAATCTTCGAAGAGTGTTGGTCCAAGAGACCACTTCCTATATTGGATTCTCATTCCTTAAGGATTACCACTTTTAAATGCTTATCCAATCCTACAGACCCCATTCTCCCTCTACGACCTTCACTAGAAGTATGGTTATTAGTCCTAGCCTATTCCATGACATATGAAGAAGGGAATATAATGTACATTATCTCTCCCTCTCAACCAAAGAGGAAATCCTTATTCCCTCTCAATCAGGGAATAGATCCTAGTTTGTCTGAATTAGGGAAACATCATCAAAATCCTTAGCTAGTCTCACACATCATCCACACAACATCTACTTGTTCCTTTGTGGAGAGATAGTAGTAGCTGAAATTGATTCCTACAACACAATACATCATAGTTGTGCTTCGTCCTTCTTTCACATTTCACCCTCATGAGAGGGTTTCTCAGTTCCTAATACAATCCCATCATTTCAAACATTAAGCTTCCTGGATCAAATAACATTGTCATCAATTGGTTCATCTGTCATTTTTAAGGAGTCGAGCTTCCTCACAGCTGCTAGCACATGTCTTCTTCCTTCATAACAAAGTTTTGCCTCATAATATTGAAAGTGCATGTCATCTTTCTAATATCAATTCTTCCCTTGTGTTTCTTTGAGCCATCAAAAGTGTTATCCACACAATTCATATGTTACATGATCAAACCACACAACTATAGGTACAACATCATCAAGAAAAATTTCCTTCCAACCTCTTCACATGCTACAACAATATTTCTTATGAAGGAACCAAGCCATATCACAAGCAGATTATCAATATCAAAGTTTTTAGATTCTAATATCCTCTCATGAGAGTGTTGTGTAAAATTCTGCTACTTGCTACGTCTGAAATCAACATACCTTTAAACGTTATATCTTCATATTGCAACAAGGTTTGACTTCAACTTTCAATCATCAAAATGTTCCTCGAATATGCTCATCAGTTATAAACTTCAATATCATCAAATTTCCTGTAGCTCTCTATAATTTCCATCAATCTCACCGTTGTCACAAATTCATCATCAAGCACGAGTCTTTATTTACTTTTTTCTTACATCTTTATCCTCTTACTTTCACAATTTCATTATGTATCTACAGTTCTCACCAACTAGCAAAATGAAGCAAAATATACAAACGAAAGAGCATGATTTCAATCATGTTGTTACAGGTTTTCTATGATTATTCAAATGTGAACTTCTATGGTTCTAGCTATAAACCCTAGAAATTCCTTGTCCTAAACCTTATTAGGATTTTTATTTTTCATATGAAACACCATGTCTTAGGGTTTTGATTTTGAGTCCTAGGATTGTCCAAATTTTTAATATATCCCCTAGAGTATTTCTTTCAAAGATCTTTTATGATAGGGTTTCAAGATACTTTAATATCAAAGAAAACTCAGCCTACATGCTCTAGATCCCATTTTTCAAAAGCTAGGGATTCCTTAGAGGGAACAACCAATTAAGGTTAGGGTTTTCTCATTTCTAAGGGTTAGTTTAGAAACCTTGAAAACTAAGAGTCTTTAAGACCCAAGAAAATTCATAGTCATTAAGACATACATCAAATAAATTGCAAATCCCTACCATCATACTACTAATTGCAAAACCCTAACCATACTATTGACATGCCAAGACTATGGAACAATATCATAGCATCATTATTTGTTAAATAATAATACCTCTGTAAGTTTTACCTGTCATTTTATGTAGAGATATTGTCTCAACTATACTTCATTCAAATGAGATAAGCTTAGGTTAATTTCATTAATATCACCCTTTCTTGAACCAGGTTATCATGCTACTTTTCTTCATTGACCATCATTACAATATATTGTCATTATCATATGAAGGTTATTCGATCATTGTTACAATCACACCTTTAACACATGAACTTTTGAGTTTATTATCATCATGGATCATGGGCCATTTTTCATACAAGATCACTGAAACGTCACTTGTGCAACTTCATAGTCATCAAGACATACATCAAATAAATTACAAATCCCTATAAGAATACTGCTAATTACAAAACCCAAACCATACTATTGACATGCCAAGACTATGCAACAATATCATAGCATCATTATTTATTAAATAATAGTACCTCTATAAGTTTTACCTGTCATTTTATGTAGAGATGTCATCTCAACCATTCAAATGAGATAACTTTAGGTCAGTTTCATTAATATCACCCTTTCTTGAACCAGGTTATCATGCTACTTTTGTTCATTGACCATCATTACCATAATATTGTCATTATCATATGAAGGTTATCTGATCACTGTTATAATCACACCTTTAATAGATGAATTTTTGAGTTTACTATAATTGCAGATCATTGTTTTTTGTCATGCCAGATCACTAAAATGTTGCTTGTGCAACTAACATAGGACACAGTTATTATAATCTTTCATATTCAGTTATCCTTCTCTTAGAAATATTGTACCAGTTTTACAAGTCATAGTTATATTTACACTATTATTATACATCTCACTTATATGAATATTATTGTCAAGACATCATTGCCAATGTCAAAAGTCTTACAAAAATCACAATCTTACTTTCAAGAAGAGATGTAATAAGGAGGATCTTCCACAAATAAAAATTCAAGAGACATTCTTGATCAACTTCATATTTTAGCCTTCCTATTCTTCTACAATATTTCAAATCAAATTGAGCGAAAAATGTGTGCCCAAATGAGCTCAAATCCTCCTACTTATATTAGTCAGAGGGGTGTGAAATGACATGTCCTCTAGGGTTGGGCGGATTTGATAGATAGCTTGACCTCATGTCTAGGGATTTTTTTTTACCCAAATTACATATTAAAAATTCTTTCTTCCTTTTCTTTACAATAGGTCTAAATAGGAATTTGACTCTTTGACTCAAGAAAACTTAAAAGCATGAAAAACAATGTCTTATCTATAATAATAATAATAATAAAGTTATATTATTATTTTGAAAAGAAATCAATTTTTGAACAGATCAGAGAACAAATAACATAGTTTTTTTTTTTCTAGAAAGTGGACAGTCTTGCAAATTTATTCTTTCACACAGGCTTAGTTCTTTCAGAAGAAGGTGAGAAAGAAGAAGCCAGACTTTGAATGCAGAGGGAAAAAAGAACTGTGTAGAACTTAGAAAATATGCAAGCAGACGTTTTTCCTTTTTTCAATGTGCAGGCAAACTTTTCCTCTCATTTTTTTTAATTAATTCCATGTTCAATTCACCATTTTGCTCCAACAAATCATGCACAATGAAGTTTCCCCGATCCTACCTCATTTGGAGCTTGAAATTCACCGAAAATCCCAGGTTTTCTTTCTGCATGGTTGTTTCTGCGTTTGTTGTAGAAGACTTCCTATAGAATGAAACTGCGCTTCCTGTAGAGCCCGATAGGCAGGATTTTTTTTTTTAAATGGCAGAAATCTCGAGAAATCAGGCAGGAATCTTGTAGAGGACCACTGGTTAACTGATTTGGACGTGGTGGACATGTGCTCCAGTTGTGACCATAGTTGAACAGAGGGTGGTGAGAGTCAGCCAAGCATTTTTGTAATCGCTGCGTGATTTGTGGTGAGGGAATGAAGTGGCTAGGTGTACGTGGCAACATGCATATGGTCGTGCTGTTCATAAACTATATGTTTTCCCTCTGTAATCACTGCCATCAATTGCACTAAGGTTTAAACGGCCAACACTCCCGATTGTTTTAATTTTCACGTGAGTCGACTATCCACGTGTACTGCATGACTTCCGGCTGAGCGCTAGAGAATGAAATGTCGGGTTAACCTTGCTAGATTCATGGCTTAATCTCACCATTCCATTTGTTCATGCAGTTTTTAAATTAGATTTATGCAATAGAGGAACGAGTTTTAGTCACATACCTGGAAGTCGAATGGTCACTGTGAGGTGATGTGGCCTTTCATTTGCTGCATGCACTAGTTTCTGTGGTTGGATGATGGCTTGGTGGCTGATTCATGGTTATTTTTTCCTCGTGCAGGTATCCTCTGGCCGGATCCATGCTGTAGGAGCTGGTTTCATGTTCAGATATGCACCCTCAAACTGCTGCTACTGAATTTTCACAGGACTGAAACCTGTTTTCACCATTGCTCCCGAACGATAGATTGGATCGATCTGAAACTTACTAAGCGTGTTCCTATCATCCTTATGCACCTCCCATAGTAAAATTGCGATCAATGGATGCACAAAGTTTGATAAAAATGGGAAATGGTTGAAGATTACAGAGCTCAATTTCTCAGACACCATGCATCAGAATTGTCTGAAACTGCTTAGGTAGGTTACTAGCATGCATATGCATCTCCCCATGAAATATTTTTTGAAACGGATGCACGGATATGGAGAAAATGCAAAAATGGTTGAAGGTGATGGAGGCTGATTTCTTGGGAACCGTGCACTAGAATTCGCTGAAATTGCTCAAGCGTGTTTCCATTGTCCCTATACAGCTCCCCCTGTAACGATTTTGTAAATGGATGCACGGTTTTCAAGTTATGGAAAAAACAAATTTCAGCACCATGTATTTTTGCTTCCAAGCATTCTGCAGTTTTTTGCATGGTAAGAAAAAATGAGCTTGGGCTGTGATGCAGGCATGGAAATGATGGAGGAGGAGTTTGAAGAAGGTAGGAGGACTAATGAACCCTTTTGGAAGCTATCATGCTCGCCAAACTACCTTTTTTCAATCCATTTCTAGCTTCCTGTAGAAATCATGTAATTTCTACAGGAACTTCCTGTAGAACATGCAGTTTTTAGGAAAGAAGCACAATGAGATGGAAAAGTTGATGGAGAAGGGTGAGGAATGGAAACATGGATGCTTGCAGGCCTCATGGACATATTCTTAGCCTTATGGTCCTCTTTGGAGATCGATTTTGGCTTGTTTGTAGGCTTCCTGTAGAAGACACAAAACTTCTTGTAGAAAACATAGAGCTTCCTGTAAAAGGAACATAACTTCCTCTGTCTTTGTTTTGAGCGATCCTCCTGAGCTACAATGTCCTTCTTGCAACCTGCAATTATTCAATAGAAAGTAGATTTATTTTTTTCTTCTTTTTTTTCTCTCTTTTTTTTTTTGAAAACAACTAGGGCGCCTCATGGAGGTTTTCACCCTAATTGCCTACCCTATGCGCCTCCAAGGGAGGTTTTCACCGAAGGATCTTATTCTTTTTTATTTTTTCTTTTCTTTTTTTCAACCCATTGACCACCTCATGGATGTTTTCTATCAAGTAGCTGAGCTGAGGAACCTCCGAGGAGGTTTTCACCTTAGATCTTTATTTTCCTCTTATTTTCAGTTTTTTCTCTCTTTTCTCTTTTTTCTTTTTTTCTTTCTTTTTTTCTTTTTTTTTCTACCCTACCCTACTTGAAAAAAAATAAACATTTTCAAGTATAAGAACACTTCCAATGGAGCCATGTGCACATCAAGATTAGAGACAAAATGATGTGGAGGCTCCAAATGCATGCTTTAACAACTATCCGGATTTCAGAAACCAAATGATTTGAATTTGAAGGGGTGAAACATAGCTGAGGAAGAGAGTATTGTTGCAACTTAGTGACCATATGGAACCATATCTCAATATAGCTCTGATATCCTTGGTTCTTTTTCTGATCTGGATCATTCTTCATGTCACCTTCTATCATGACCTTCTCATCTTCCTCTTTTTGCTGAGTTTTCTCTTGAATACATAGAGGATTTGATGGTAACCATGAGGGAGCTCTCCCAATCTCTAATTCTGATGTCTTCGCTTCATCTAGTGTAGCACATGGTCCTTTGATCTCTTCTTTTGAATCTTATTTTGTTGGATGTGGTCCTTCAATGCTTTCAATATAATCGTTTTTTTGCAATACTCTTCCTGAGCTATGGTGAAGATCATTGAGCTGAAGAGGAGTCATTTAGATAGGTTATGCCTCAGCTTTGCAATTGGATTGAGCTACTCCATTGTATGGTTTTGTGAATGGTGGTACGGGTAGTTGAGTGGAGGTGTATTTTTGAGATGGATGTGGATGGGGTTGTGGTTGGGTAGGTGATGGAGGCAAAGGAGCGGGATGAGAGTTGTACTGGGGCCTCCACCCTTAATGAGGTGCATTCCATTGAGGCTGTGGTTGAGCATAAGAGTGAAACGAATGAGCAGCTGGTTGGGCATAATATGGATCTGTGAAGGAACAAGGAGGAGGTGTGAACTAGGAAGGATGAGTAGGGGTACCCCAAGAAGGCATGGAAGTGGCTTGATAGGGGTCATAATAGGTCTCGGATGTCCCTTGCAGTTCATGCTGGTAAGGTATGGGTCCATATGGCCTCCTTTGGTTCATATAATAGAGTGATTCAGTGGCTCCTTTGGCTCTCTGATATGCCGTGTAAAGTCCAGGCAAGGAAGGGCACTGATTCGTAGGATGGTATTCTTCACATATGAAACACACTTCTAGGGAGTGCAATGGACATTCATTCCTAGAATGCTTTCTAGTGCACTTGGGACAAAAGATGGCGAAAGCCCTCTTGGCTTCTTCTTGCTTCCTTTGGATCTGTAAGGTATCCAGTTGCATGGAAAGAAACTTCCTCACCTCGCTCTTGAAATCTTCCATCTGATTTGCAAATTCATGTTTGGATAAGGTACAACTCTCAACATTTCTGCTTGAAGCCATTTGCTCCAGAGGAATGTTTTCTTCTTCTTTTCCCCTAGAGGTTCTTCAAATATGTCTTGTTGTCCACCTATGGGTTCTTTAATCACAACCATCAAAGAAGAGAGAAGGTTGGCTGTGTGAAGCAGTGGGGTGTTGTGCAATCATTTTTTTGAATTATCTCTACTCCTACAAGGCATGAAAGAAAATCTTTTTGGTTGATTTTTGTTTTTTTTTCTACAAACTGAAACTAGATTGAACTGCAACTAACTATCTTCCTCAAATGAAAATGTAGAATTGAAATGAAAGAAGGAAATGACTAATCTATTTTGCTCAAATGGAATTGTAGGAACGAATTGCTAGTCTACGCTTGTAGAATTGAAATTGCGGAATTGAAATTATAATTTATGAAAGCAGGAAATGTCTAGTCTACTTTTGGATAAATGAACTTGCAGAATGGAAAAGAAATAAACTACCTTAGCAAAAGGTTGTAGTAGAAAATAGAAGAAAAGAAGCAATCACCAATACTCTGACGCTTCCCCGGCAACGGTGCTAAAAAGAGTGGTGAGCCCCAGTATTGCAGCAATAATGCTACAACTCCTGGGACTCCCTTTTTTAATTTTATCAACCCAGTTGTTCGTAACAAACTTGGAAGCGATGGTGATGTATGCACAAGCACTAGCTCTTGCCGCAACTGTCACTTTGTTAGTTGGCAAAAGTCCGCTAGGAGCTTAAGCCAACTTCTATGAACTCTTAGAAAAAGATTTTTAACTAATGGATGAAAGCTAACTCAAAGGAATCTAATCTACTTGCGAAAAGAAACTGAAAGCCAAAAAGAAATGCAAACCCTAGCAAACCCTAATTCTACCAACTAGTCCTACTGATGCAAGAAGCAAGATGCAAGCTACTGAATGAGATGCCATTAACTTCTAAGAAGATGAAAGGCATGTATCTAAGTTATGTCTATAGCAGAATCTGAAAGAACCATCTTTTTGTATTTTTGAATAAGTTGTCAGAATTATCATGCATATACTTTCACTATTTTTGACTGTGCAGAGGTGGATCAGTGAGAGAAAATGCTTGCAGTAGGTTGGGAAGGTCAGGAGAGTACCTAAGGGGTCCCTAGCACTCTTTCGGAGAGTTTCACAGTGATCGGATCTCAAGAAATTGCTTTCGTGAGCTTCTACAGGAAGTGTGCAGGGGTTCTACAAGATGTTCTGAAATTTCTACAGGATGTTCTGTAATTTTCTACAGAATGTTCCGAAAAGAGGATTTTGGAGGGTTGATGGAGGAAACAGGGTGAACGAGTGGGTATGGAGGTGAGATAAGGGTGTAATGAGGTCCAAGCCTTGGGGAATGGAGCTGAAGAGTGGCGAGGATGGTTGGATTTTTTCAAGGTGGAGTGGAGCAATGTTGCACAAAAATATGGGAATTAGGACAAAGTAAGCAAATGGAAAATGTGAGGCAAGAATCTGGATTGGAGGATGGAGTAGATGGGATTGATGGAGTATGGGTAAATAGAGAAGTGGTATGGGTGCTCTG
>APFE031399293.1:0-36603 GCA_000404065.3 Pinus taeda
TTTCTACATTATTCTTGGGAAATGTTTATTCTCTTGGTTTAGTAAAAAACATAGTTCTATAGCCTTACCAACTGTTGAAGCAGAGTATGTTGTAGCTGCATCTTGTTGTACTCAAATACTTTGGATGATTCAAACACTGCAAGATATCCAAGTCACATGTCTTCAACCTATGCCTATTATTTATGACAACAAAAGTACCATTGGTATATCTAAAAACCCAGTTATGCACTAAAAAACTATAGAAATTAATGTGTAGATTCAATACTTGTCATGTAATTTACTAAATCACAAGACTTGAAGCTACTCTACTAATATGTGGAAGTGAATTCACCATATAGAACAAGAATCATAGACATGAAAAATGAATCATCACACATGCATAGAGATTTATCTAGGGGAAAGCAACTGCTGAAAACCCCTTACTATCTATATTGCATTAATAAGAGTATAGAGATGAAATACATATGATTTCTCAAGCCTAAGCACACACTGTATGTGTATAGTTTATCCCTCTACCTTCCTAATTGACTATGGCCAACACTTAGCCAATTTTCAAGCCCTCAAATATCCTATTTCCTTGCGCTATTCCCTTGGGAAATTGCCCCTATTTTTTAGGAATTTCACACCATGGAATTGTGAAATTGCCTTAGGTCCTTCCTATGACTGCATGCACCACCTGTACTCATTAGAATATGCTACAACTGATAGTACACTACCTTGGAATCTCCATCTCAAATGGGTAACATGAATTCTCTGTATGAAACAATTATTATGAGTTGATTGATCAGTTAATTGGTTGATCATTGAGTGTGTTTGAAGTTCCACTTCCACAACTTGACCTCCACTAGTTCTTCTGACAGTTAGAACTAGTTAAACTGACAATAACTCGAATTAACTGAAATAGATTGCTACAAACTAGCAATCAATCATGTATAACTGAACTCAAGCTTCCCCAATTTGAATTAACTGAGTTAGACTCATATTTTTTAGGAATAAACTCAAGTAAATTGAACTTCAACTCATTAAATCAAATTAAGTGTTATTAACTGATTGACAAGTGCTATGTCGCCTCATTAACTCCTCCATGTTGTTTGCTGATGTTGAAATTTAAACTTTCTCAATTTTAATTAAGGAAAAAATCAAAATTGAGACTTTGTTGTTGCATTTTCAACACTCCCTCTCATCAAGAAAGGGATTATCAACCACCCCTATCCTGCACTTGTGTAATATACTACATGCAACAACTCTCACTATTGCTACCGCTACTACAACATCTGCAACTTGGAAGCATAACAAAAAAACAAATTGAATCAACTATGTTTGTAACTCTCTACTGGGAAACTTGTGTTGTTGCTGACTCTGCTACAGAGCCTCCTACTTTGCTATCAAAACTCCTCTGCACTCCTTAGTATCTGGCTGACATTGATCCTCCTGCTACTAAATAATGTGGGCTACCGTAGCAAGGTAATTATCCATGAGGAAAATTTCTCAATGGACCTTACCCAAAATTCTGCAACTCTTGGACTAAGCAACTACATTTCTCCACCTCACTCATGGAGGTATAGCTGCATGTGCTCCCTCTACCTACTTGGATCGAATTGTTCCTTTACTAGAGGTATTTTATTTAGTGGATGTCTCCACACTTCCTCCTTTTTTCCTTTCCATTTGTGGCTACTCCACAACTTCCCGAGGGTTCTATTGAGGCTGCATGTTGAGAGGTCTAACATACTCCCTCTCAACCACCATATCTCTAGTATATTCCTTGATGTTATATGGAATTTGTACCTATGAATAAATACATCTTCCCTAAGTGGGTAGTTACACTTAGAACAACAAAAAGAAAGTGGTTTAACCTATTCCTATAATAGATAGATGAGATGAAGGAACTTACTCGTGATCTTTCACTTCCTTGATCTCCTTTGAATTGCCCCTGTCGCTCCCACTCAATTGGTACATGCCAATAGAAACAGAAGATGAAAATGATCAAATTACATGATCTATATACTATAAACCAATGGAATTGAAAACATTGAAACATATATGCATCATAGATATGAACAAGAATATGGGAAAAGGAATAAAACAACTTTCTTGATGTAAAGGAAGAGTTACACCCATAGCGGTTCGATCTTGTGTCACTCATCCAACTTCAGTCCAAACCCTCATCACACCAAAAGCACGTCAATCCAGCAACATAACATTACTTGACATGAACTCAAATCTCAAACCAACAATCTTTCTCTACAATATTCAAATTCCAACCCTGTGATAACTATGATGAGTGGTCAATTTATAGGGAAATGGAGGTGGTTATGTCATAAATTAGGCATCGAATGGATTTTAAAAATTGGAGTTAGTTTCCATGGAGAAAGGGATGAGAGGATAGAGGGTTAATTGATGCATAGCCTATCCAAAGTTGACCTCATAGGATGAGATAAGAGCTGGGCATCCTTCTAGAATGCTCTAAATTCAAGGAATATTCCTAGAATCCAATGCCAATTTCACTCATTCTCTCCTATCACAGGTCAAAGAGGGCCTAAGCGCACTACAGTGTAGGCCTAAATAGGCCTACCTGCTCTGTAGTGTAGTTATCCCTGACCAAGGCTGAGCTGGTGTCCCAAGGAGGCATTTCATCCAGGTTTCAAGCTAGGAAACTATCATGGATGGAAGCATTCAATTTGATGACTTGTCTAGGGCATGTAACAACTGAATTAGGGTTTGATGAGCCCTAATTGTACTCATTTTAATGTTGGGAGTGATGTGCCCAAATAGACCTGTAACAATTTCCCCATAAAGCATGAAGTCAAAAATGATGATGTCGAGTGATATGCTTCACGATGTGATGAGGAGGATTTGAAGCAGATGGTGACCTGCATCGAATACAATACATAATATCATGATATATTTGAATTTTTAACGAATTGCTAAGGGAAGGCATACCCATTCTCATCATATAAACTTTTCATTACATGTACATAAATCATATAGTCGTCTATAGATATAGATCCATGATAGGATGACCATATGTGTAAAGCCATCGTATAGATGATTTAGTACTCTCCTTAAATCATAGCCCAGATGGATGAAACTAGATCCGGGGTCTTCTATATCATCCAATCGTTCGCTCAAGTATGAGTCTAACCATGTGAAAATATGATCTGAAGTCAAACATGGGAAGACACCGTTCGATTACCAGCCAATGATGTAAGTTGTTAACATACATGAGAGAGATCACCAATAATGATAATGATTCTCAAGGTACTATAGTACATTCTACATGGTGTGAATAGATGTTTTGATGTCGAACACAATACAAAGTTTTTCGGTCGAAGGCCAGTGATGTTAACCTGTCGCTGGAAGGGAGAAACTTACCATTGATGTATGCAAGCCTCAAGGTACTGGAAGGGTGTTTCTAAGTCAACTTCCTAGATAATGTGCTGATGTCAACAAGAAGTGACTCATCATAGGAGGGCCTTGATATATCCCCCATCAACGACATGAAACGAGTGTAATGATTTGGAAGACAGAATGTGATTGACGACACAATGTTCAAGAATGGCGGTCATGAAAATGAAGGTTTATGAGTATTACAAAGGGTGAAGTTTACTGAGTGACTTCTCTTGAACATGTCAGTGACACTAAATGAATTGGCAACATTGACCCAAAACCAAAGTGATGGATGGTATGATAGACCATAGGTATGATAACCATCAAGCAGATAACCCAACCCAAATAGTCACAGTGATGAAGTGAAAGTGTCCTGTTCAAGAGCGACTTGCTACCATGAAGTGATTTATCCATTTTCCCATTTTCCCAAATCTTTTTTGACCCATACCTCTTTATTTTTTTAAACAAGCTTGAGGAGTATAACATATGCTTGTAGTATAATTCAAACCTTCAGGTGAATCCATCACTATGTGATGTTTTAACAAGCCTAGCGAAGGTGAAACTTGGTCTTGTCATGATGGATAAGTTTGTCACTATTTGATGTTTTAACGAGTTTAACGACAATGATAACTCAATCCTTTTCATGTTTAGAGAGTTTGAAAAGGGACAAAAAGAAAACTCCACTAGTTCTTTTTCATAAATTTATCTCTCAAGTCCGAAAAAGCATAAGATAATACAAGAGAGAACCTATTGACCATGTTCAATCAACGTATTCCTTCTTCATAAGTAATCTATCTCAATCCGGAAAAGGGTTAAACTTATACTGAGTAGATGTCATTTGCAATCCATTTATGAGCTGAAAAGGACAAGAGCTCGACAATATTTTCATATTTGGAGAGTCTAAAAAGAGCTTAATGAGGACTCCACTTAGAGGAGTGAGTGGTGTCTAGGATAGCAATTGGTTTTGGTGATGTTGGAACTTCTCAAAACATGTTGATCTATGTGAAGAGGTTGGCTAATAAGACCACTCATTGCAACTGTTCCTCAAAAAGGGTAAAACAACTAAGTAAAAGCATATGATTGGACAAGCAGACAGTGACAATGGAAGGAGAAAAACCAAGGCTCATATGACAGAAGAGGCTGATAGAATGGCAATCATTAGGGTTAAAATGGAGATGGGTTCATTTTTACACAAGATTGAATCATAGGGAACTATGCTTAGGTTCAGTTTCATGTTTACACAAGCTTGAAATGAAAAACTATGCTTGAGAGTGGTTTACATGCCCCAAACATGATGACTCGATTCTAGGTGCATGCCCCCCAAGGTTAATTACATTCACCTAAGTAGACTACTCGTGGCTATCAGGTGGATGGAATGAAGGTTCATTTACGAGATCAAGTGAAAGACTCAACTGGGATTTTACGAGATCTAATCAAAGACTCAAATTTGAACTTTGCTCTAGGGGACCTTGTTTCATTTTTTAATGAGCTTGACACAAGACATGGACCTTTTCTCAGATTAGTCATTTCATTTTTTAACAAGCTTGACACAAGACAAGGAACTATGCTCTGGGACCTATTTCATTTTTTTTAATGAGGTTGACACAGTAAAAGAATTATCCTCATATTCCTTATTTAATTTTTTTAATGATCTTGACACAAGACAAGGAACTATGCTCATGGACTTGTTTCATTTTTTAATGAGGTTGACACAGTAAAATAACTATCCTCATATTCCTTGTTTCATTTTTTAACTAGCTTTACACAAGAAAAGGAACTATGTTTATATTCCTTGATCACAACCCATAAGAGGTCATGACTTCCAAGAGGTTCTCATCGATGGGAGAACAATACTATCAAAGGGATACGTAGCAAGGAATCCATTAGAGAGATCACATTCTAATGCTCCTAGTAAATAATGCACAACATCATGGAATTGATCATTAGTGGATGTAGGCATGGAACAGGTTGCCACATAACTGACCCATGGCGGGGAAGATACCATTGGGACAAGAGGATCATTTAGGGAAGATGGTTGACTGGATGCCATATTTGGACCGGGAAATGAAAGCTGGTCAACAGTGACAATTCTGTGTTCACACGAGAAATCCATCCCTTGAAAGAGTGTTGAAACAATATCTCCCATTTCATAAACATAGTTGTGCCCAAGAAGTAAATTGTAATCTAAAGGTCCTGGGACTACCATCACATTGAGATAAACAATTTTTCTTTCCAAAGTAATTGGAAACTAAGGAAGGATCCCTAATGGTTGACTGGTTCCTCTGTTAAAAGGAAACAAATTTTGGGTAGCAGGCACAAGTGGCGGTGAACCGAGTGCTTGCAAAGCAGTGGACAAAAGGATACTCACAGATGCACCTTCATCTATAATAGTTTCAGATACAATCATATTATAAACTTGTACTATGATCTGGAATGACACATAAGGAGGAAGATGGCATCCTTCCAGTTGATTCCAATCAAAGGAAGTGACCAGAAAACTTGGAGGGGGTACTGTAAGAATGGGAGAATTACCCCCTTGAGTTACCAGAACAAGAGGATTTTCCTCCTGTCTTGATGGAATAAATGGGTTTCCTCCAAGCTCATTAGAATTTAAAGAAATGAAAAGAACCTGAGTGGTATCATACTCACTCTCTACGGGAAAGGTACGATTAATTGAAGGTGAAATCGAGTCAACTATTTCCTGGACTTGTGATTGGTCAGGTATAGACTCATGGGATTTACATTCAGAGAGAGTGGGTTTGATTGATGGTTGATTTGGGTCAGCCACTTCATCAACTAGTGACAGATTAAGGGAGAGTCTCCCGTAACCAGATGAAATTTGTTGTGGAGAAGCAGGATGGTTATCCAACACTTTTTGGGCTTCATACAGATAGGTACAAAGGTGAATGGGGTGATTCCCTTCACATAAACCACAACGAAACTTAACTTTACCCTTCTTTTCATGAAATTTACTACCACTAGTTGATGGTGTGTCACCAACATGATCTCCAGAAGTTGATGACACAGGATGATGTGAATGAGAAGACCATTTTTCTAAGATCTGAGGAATATCAGAACAATTTTGAAGAAGATGGTCTCCCGCATAAAGTTTGCAAGGTTATCGAAGTTTGTGAGGCTTATCAGATGATTTCTCATCAGAAGTTGCATTCGAAGCAATGGTTGGTTGGTTGCCCCTACTGAATTTTATTCTTCTTCTTCTTCCCTTTCTTCTTCTTTTTATCCACCTGGTTACTAGTGTGAATACTTTCACCAGGCAAAGAGGAAGAAGGGGAGGAAGAAACAACTGATGAAGAAGGTAAAGGGTCAACTTTAGGATCAATTGGAGGTTAATTTTCTCCAGTTGTAGGAATATTCAGTTGTGGGGCCAAGGAGGTTGAGAACAACCATACTAGCAAGCCAATGGTAAGTCTCGAAAGGGACAATGTAGCCATATAAGGAGCACTAGTATTTCTAAAAGGAGGAAAAGGACTAGGATTCCCATCAAAAGGAATTCCTTGATCGGTGGACTCGAGAGTTGTTTCCATATGTATCAACCTAAGATCAACTAAGGAGTGTCATAGAGGATGTTATCCACGATCAATTAATTTTATTTTAATCAAAATAACATAACAAAACAAAATAGGGATAATCTAGGCAAAAGAATTACCAAGTAATTGTGAAATGCAATATACTACCTCAGTAAACCAAGGACTTAACATATGTGCAGGCAATCTCCCAGGATGTTGTTTTTGATGTATCACAGTATACAAGGTCATTGACTTAGTTACCTATGGATGGATAGAAACCTAATGTAGTCCTCCAAAATATACCCAAAAGTACGTGGAGGCCCAATCCGTGTTAGTGTTGTCTAATGCAAAACCGCACATTGAGAGCATTCCTTTATACTTTTTGTACTATAATACCACCCTATATACCTGAAAGTACATGGATGAGCTATGATATACTTACATACGTGGAATGAGGTATCACACTCAGACTGTATCACAGACCATTAACGACAACTGCTATGTTTAATGACACCGGAACACATCTCTAGCCTAGACCTCTAAATGTTATGCATTAAGTTACAATATTCCATTATGCTAATTGAGATAAATTTTAGTTGATCTTGTTTAAAAGTTTGCCTTTCAAGGTTCACCACATGATGTATGTTTGCAATTCCTATAATGCAACTAACATGAGAAACATTCTTTCATTCAATTAACAATGAAAACCGTAGCTAGTAAGGGATAGAGCAGTGAAATCTTTGACAATGAGAAAAGAGCACACCTAATGCAATTTCCCTAGATATTCCTATCAAGCGTTCACAAACTACAATATGCACAATGAAAGTTTTCATTTTCAGTCCCTTTAGTCTTTAGATGAACAAAAAGGAACTAGATGCACAAACGATCAATTAATGATTTTCACAAGAAACGAAGACTTTACGATAGTTTCTTTTTAAGAAAAGTAAAGACTAAACAATGTAAGCTAAATTTGACAATGAATTGATAATGATAAAGAAATATCTTAAGAAACACTAAACAATCAAGATCAAAGTAGGACTAGGAGAGGAAATGCAAATTGATTTCAGAGGCATAAAAAACTTTGATCTTTCAGCAAACAACATCAGAAGCAACTTTGGAAAAATCAAGCAAAAGATGGACATTTTAGCTTAAGAGGGACTAGGGCAAGTTTGAGTGGGAGACAATGCATTGCAGAGCACTGTCTCTAAGCCAAGGGTGCACTGCAGTGCACTGTTCCCTGACCAAGGGTGCATTGGTACCAGCACATTCCTAGAATAGGCATTCTAGTGCAAATTTTGACTAGAAAAGCTTCAAAATGACTAAAAAGAGATCAATGAAGTCAAGTAAAGTCTACTAGGATGTAATAAGATGAGGATAAACTACTAGATTATATGGAATTTTTACCTATGGATAAATACATCTTCCCTAAGTGGGTAGTTACACTTAGAACAAAAGAAAGCAATTGGTCTAACCTTTTTCTATAATAGATTGATGAGATGAAGGAACTTACTTGTGATATTTTTCTTCCTTGATCTCCTTTTAATTGCTCCCATCGCTCCCACTCGAACTGAATCCAGTCAATTTGTACTTGTCAACTGAAACAGAAGATGAAAACGATCAAAGTACATGATATATCTACTATAAACCAATGGAATCGACAACATTGAAGTATATATGCATCATAGATATGAACAAGAATATGGGAAAAGGGGGAAACACCTTTGTTGATGTAGAAGGAAGAGTTACACCCAAAGCAGTTTGATCTCGTGTCATTCATCCAGCTTCAGTCCAAACCATCGTCACACCAAAAGCACATCAATCCAGTAGCATACCATTATTTGAGCTGAACTCAAATATCAAACCAAAAATATTTCTCTGCAATCTTCAAATTCTAGCCCCTTGATCACTATGATGAGTGGTCAATTTATAGGGAAATGGAGGTGGTTATGTCATAATTTAGGCATTGAATGGGTTTCCAAAATTGGAGTTAGTTTCCATGGAGAAAGGGATGAGAGGATAGAGGGTTAATTGATGCATAGCCTATCCAAAGTTGACCTCATAGGATGAGATAAGAGCTAGGAATCCTTCTAGAATGCTCTAGAATCAATGAATATTCCCAGAATCCAATGCCAATTTTGCTCATTCTTGCCCAGCATAGGTCAAAGAGGGCCTAAGTGCACTACAGTGTAGGCTTGAATAGGCCTACCTGCTATGCAACACAGTTACCCTTGACCAAGGTTGCGCTGGTGTCCCAAGGAGGCATTTCAACAGGGTTTCAAGCTAGGAAACTTTCATGGATGGAAGCATTCAATTCAATGACTTGTCTAGGGCATGTAACAATTGAATTAGGGTTTGATGAGCCCTAATTGTATCAGTCTGAATGTCGGGAGTGATGTGCCCAAATAGACTTGTAACTCTTTCTCCTTAAGGATTTTCATGCAGATTCTACCTTAAGTTCATACAAGTTCTTGACTCAAACCTCAATTTGCTTCACTTGTCCTATGGCTATGTGTCTTAGGAATTCCTTTCCTTTGTTGAAGATCACATCGTAACCACAATATTCCAAAACTTCAATGAATGTAAGATTCTTCTTTATACCTAGAACAACCATCACATCCTTGACTCAGAGAGGGGAGACCGATTCTCTATGAAAGGTGACAGTACTAATCTCGATTGCACTGTAACTTCTATCATCTCCAAACTCAATGTTCATCTAAAGATATTTCTCTTCTAAGTCACTAAAAAATTCTTTATTCCCCGTCATGTGGAGCGAGGCACCACTGTCCAAGTACCACATGATCCCCATCACTATGCTCGTCATTCATGTGATGAGAGTGAAGTCAAGATCGAATTGTGAAGCTAAAGCTTCACCTATTGCTGCTACTGTAGGTTCATTCTTGGTTGCCTTCCTATGTGGACACTTCGTGGCCTATTTCCTGAATTCATGATAGTGAAAACACTTGATTTTGTAAAAGTATTTCTTCTTACCCTCTTGACTAGATTCTGCTTTGGATTGGGATTTCTTCCCTTTCCCTTTATTTGCCTTTCCATCCAAGGAACAATTCTCTTCATCCTCTCCCTTTAATGAAGTCCTGTCTCTGGTATTCCGCCTTATTTCCTCTTGTACCAAATCATAACACAAGCATTCCCAATTTGGTAGGTTTTCCCTCCCATTCACCAAATCTTAGTAGTTGTGCTAGCTCTTGGGAAGGCCTAGAAGTTATAGGCTCACCAAATCATCCTATGTTATAGTAACCCAAACTTTACTAAGTTCATCACAACATTGTGTGAACTTCCTTAGGTACTGTGGAATGGTCTCGTTCCTCTACATATTGATATTTCAAAGCTTTTCCTTAAGTGCGAGCTTCCTGTGGTCACTACTATTTTGGAAAAAATCTATTAGTGCTTGTCACATTGCATACAAAGTATCTTTCCCATATATATTTGAGATGATATGGTATCGTACTCCCTCCAATATGATCATCTTCACCTTGGCCACAGGCTTCTTCCATTCTTCTAGATCCTTAGCATCGAATGTTGTTGATTTTGGATTATCATTATCAATGAATTCCTTTAACCCATTATCCTCTGACACTTCCTTCATGCAGTCCTTCCATCCAAAAGAATTCAAGATTCTCTCAAGGTAATACTCAAGCCCAAGTCTATTGAAATCCATCTTCTCAGTCCTAAAGAAAACTTGAAAGACTGATCTTCAAATTTGAATCTCCTGCAAAGACAAATTTGAAATCTCTGCTCTATAGTAATTCTAGCTCCGATACCATGTAGAAATTAATGCGTAGATTCAATACTTCGTATGAAATTTACTAATCACAAGACTTGAAGCTACTTTATTGATCTGTGGAAGTTAATTCACCATCTAGAATAAGAATCATAGACATGCAAAAGGAAACATCACACACACACATTTATTTAACTAGGGGAAAGCAACTGCTCAAAACCCCTTACTAGCTATATTGCATTAACCAGAGAATAGAGATGAAATACATGTGCTTTCTCAAGCATGAGTACACACTGCAAGTGTATAGTATATCCCTTTGTTTGACTGACTAAATCTAGCCAACACTTAGCCAATTTTCAAGCCCTCCAAGCTCCTATTTCCTTGCGATTTTCTCTTAGGAAATTGACCCTCTTTTTTAGGAATTTCACACTGGAATTGCACAATTTCCTTAGGTCCTTCCTTTGACTAATTTCACCACCTATACACATACGAATATGATACAACTAATAGTACGTTGCCTTGGAATCTCCATCTCAATTGGATAACTCGAATTCTCTGCATGCAACAATTATTTTGGGTTGATTGATCACTGAGTGTGGTTGAAGTTCCACTTCCACAACTTGTCCTCCACTAGTTCTTCTGACAGTTAAAACTAGTTAAACTAATAATAACTCAAATTAATTGAAATAGATTGCTACAAATTATAAATCAATCATGAAGAATTGAACTCAAGCTTCCTCAACTCGAATTAACTAAGTTAGACTCCTATTTTTAGGAATCAACTTAAGCAAACTAAACTTCGACTCATTAACTCAAATAGAGTGTTCTTAACTAAGTGACAAGTGCTATGTCACCTTAGTTAACTCCTTCAAGTGGTTTGTTGATGTGGAAATTTGAAATTTCTCAATTTTAATTAAGGAAAAAAATCAAAATTGAGACTTTCTTACTACGTTTTCAACAAAAACTAAACACATTCCCATAAAATACCATTTTCTTAGAGAGCAAGTCTTAGAACAAAAAAGGAATTTGGAATATATTCCTTCAAAAGAACAAGTAGTTGATATTTTTACCAAACCTCTTCCCCATGATTCATTTGAATATCTTTTCCAATAGTTAGGGATGATCTCTGCCTTTTCTTTCTTCTAATTAATAAGTGTCTGATTTCAAGGGGGCTATAAAGTGTACTAATGATTTCATATGTTGATGATTTATGCCACTAGTGATGCATTTGGTAACGCTACTGTGATTAGGTTTAGTGATGAAGGATTAACACAGGTTTAGTGGGAGAAACTCTTATGCTTTTGATCAACTCATTGTTGACATTGTAGCTCCTTATTAGTAGATGGGAACTACTTATCTACTCTTGGTACATTGCAGATTATTCATGATGCCTATATATTAGTTGATATTGTGTTACTTTATGATGGGTTCATTGTTGCTCCTTGTATTACTTATTATTGATTAGATGACTGATATATTTATTGCTATCACTATGTCATGCTATTTGAGTTTCAATTTCAACTTGATTCTATCCTTTTCCCTTAATGTCAAAGGGGGAGAGAAGGAGTTGGTGTTTTGTAGGAGGTTGACATTAGGACCAAAGGGGAGATTTTGGAATTACAACTATATGTTTTCCTTGATGTCAATCTAGATAGCTATCTTTATAGTAATGTTTGAACATGAACAATACAAAAGTCACAAGAACTGTACAAGTTCACAGGAAGAATACAAAATTCACAGGAATTGTACAGGTGCAAATCTCTATGGAGTGTGGCATTACAATTAATTACTATTATTAACTTGGTTAATGTTTATTAGTCATTTATTATGGAGTGTAACAACCTCAGATTATATTTCCATTTAAAAAGGAAAAAATCAACCAATGTCATGGGGCACATATTCCAAGCTGAATGAGGGGGAAACATCACATTGGGGGTCACTTGTAGTTAGTTAATGGCTATGGAAATTGACAAAGGAAAGAGGCAATAAATGGAAATTAATTAATAGAATAAAAGAAAATAGGAGAAAAGAGAGATGAAGAGACAAAAAGATGCATGCAAGGGAAATTAGATAGAAATTAGAGGAAAATGAAATAAAAAGGAAAAAGGAAAGGAGACTAGAAATCAATGATAAAAAGGTACCTAAGAAATAGTCGACAACTTTTGTTGAGGTTTTGATCAATTTTAGAAATCAAACTCCAAGAGGAGAGGGAGAGAACTTGGACACAAGCAAGAAAAGTAAAAGCAAATCAAAGTAAGGGAGAGAAAGAAGAAGTTTGGACAATGACAAGTAAGGGCATAAATTAACTGTGTTATTGCAAGTAATAATGTGCATGTGTGATTTAGCATGCAGGGATTTGACGCATGGTGCATGCATTGGTTTATGGTTTATGTTTGCTGTCATTGGCATGGAATTTGAATGGATTAATAGTTGTTTTCAACCTTTCCTTTCCATTTCTTGGATAGCCATGATGTAGTGGGTTCCTTGTCTAGTTAAGATTTGGATGGTCGGTAGATTTCAGATCCTAGTGAGGTAGTCTTGGGAAACTTCCCAAGGGTCAAGGGTGGAGATGGGAATTCTCTTGGAACTCTTGAGGGATGGGTGGATACAGGAAAATTCCTTTGGATATGGTGAAGAATTAGAGGCATCCAAGCTTGTTTTGGTGAATATTTATTTTTGGGCGAGTTTAGGTGAAATCACTATGGTTGAGGGTTGAGGTGGTTTAGCCTCTAGAAGCCCTAGTTGGTTCTATTTTGGTTTATCCCATGTGATCCCACATTCATGCATGGAATATGGAACAAGGGTGATTGGGATGAAATTAATATTTATTTAAGCCCCGATCTCTCATTGAGTGGCACGTGGAAGTCCGTGACTTGGTTGAAATTTTCATATGGTAATATGTGTTGATTCTTATTGAGATTACTGAGCACAATCACTAGTTTAATTTGTGATTTGATGACTGGTTTGTCATGGTTTATTTTTGGTTAATTGATGGTTATAATCATGACATATTTATCATTATATGATGTGATCTATTTCATGGTTTGAAAAAATATTGGCAATATACTTGAATGCATGAGCTAACATGTGTTGTTGCAGCTAACAAGAGAGGGAAGTAAGCATTATTGAAGATTCTTTGATGAAACTAATGATACAGTGAACAAATGTGCATTCATGACTTGTAGGTGTTATGTTACCAAGTGTTTGTCTAAATGGTTATTGTGTATTGGACAAATTTGAGCACAAAATTAGTCAAGTATAGAGAATAAAGACTCTTATAGGTTAACGACAAAGCTTTGAAAGGTTCTAGGTAGTTGGCGTGGAATTGGTCCTAAAAATCCGGATCAGGGTTTCTAGTCACACCCTTCAAACTAAGAAATTTAGGTTGTATCCGCATGGAGGAAGATCTATGCATGTGGTTGGAGCATTATTCCCTCATGGAAGGCTTTGCATGTGTGTGATTGGGCTATGAAGTAAGTCAGAAAGGTAGTTCCAATCTAGGAAAAGTTGATCAGTAGATGTTGCTTGACATCTAGGTGATCTGGTGTTACTAGAGGTTACAATAAGTTTTAGGATGGTAGATCCCACTTCCATAATTGTAACTTGGATGTTGAGTCTTGTATAGTAACTCTTGTCTCATGTTTACCTTGGGGATATTGTAAAAGTAGGTAAATATGAGGTGGGGTGTTACAGAGTGGTATCAGAGCGAGGTTATAGGACTGAACCTCGGGGTAAATGAAAATTATCATGACAGGTCTATATGTTGGTATACATGCATGATGGTTAATTGATGTTGTATGGATTTTGGTCATATGCATGCCAATTATTTTATTGCTATTGTGGTTGCATGCATGATATATGTTATTTAATTAGTGTGGTCATATGCACGTGCATCAATTATTCATGCATGATATTTTATTTTTTGTTATATGCATTGTGTTTATATGCATATTGATTATCATAATTGTGGTTTCTTACATGATAATCAAGTTCTTGATACTATTACATATTTTGCTAATCTAGACTAACTTGTGCAGATGTAATAGGCTCCCTTGAGATACACTGAGGTATGATTTTCATTATGTATTATATTTGGTTTATCTAACATGGTATGTTTTTAGGACAATAGAAGGCTAGGGATGAAGAGAAGAATAGTTGACTACAATTCATATGACTCTTCGTACAGGTTAGAAGAGACACTGGTAGGATGGGAGAGATTAGTTGAGAAATAGGGAGAGGGACATTCTCCTGGTTTGAAAGATACATTGAGAAGTTTGAAGGAAAAAATTAAGAGTTGTGTTATCACTGAAAATATTTCAAAGGAAAAGGGTAAGGTAAAAGTTAATTGATCCTAGACATACTCATGTTGATCTTGGTCGTGTTCATCCAATAGACATTTGATACAATTCTTAGTTTGAGCAGACAAGCCCATGGTGATCAGAGATCAGAAATCTTCATCATTGTTTCAAGCGAGGCAGTTCCTAAGTTAAGAAAGGCAAGATACATTAGATGGATTAATAATAGGCTTAGACCCAACATCAGAATTATGAAGAGGAAAATTGAGGATTTGAAGATACAACTAAGCCAGCAGAAAGGATTTCCTTAGCTAAGGGAAATCACACATCAAGTAAGGCTAAGTCCTAATTTTTGTCAAATTATATTTTGATGCTTACCTTAAGAGAATGGTGTCTTGTCTTCAGTTTTGAACAACTTCATGGTAGATGGAAAGGCCATTTCAAGCAAAGGAAAGATCAAGAGAGTTGAATTTTTGACCTGAAGCTGTGTTTTTAAAATTACACAGCAGTTTCGTAGCGCGCTACGAAACTACTGTAGCTGCACAGTATGCTTTCATGGACCAATGTTGAAAGACAAAGGAAAATATATTTGAAGGAGAATCTCTACAAAGGATCATGTACAAAGTATCAACATTCAGCAAGGGACAGTTTCCTAGTTTCTAGGAACAACAAATGGATGAGTCATCAAGGGCCAGCTGGAAGGTTATGGCCTTCATCAAATTCGACTTCATGGATTTTTATGTGTCAAAAGGAGTGTTTAATTCCTAGATAAGGTTGTTTTGATCATAATGGGGAGTTACACTCCTAATTGTTTTAGGTCTCTAGGACTCCTAGTTAGTTGTCTTTTGTATTAAATAGTTAGTTTAAGTGTCAATAGGTGTCAAATAAGGAGCAATTCGAATTCCCCTCATGCTTGAGGAGGAATCTCAGTTAGATAGAATAACTCTATATATAGTTGGAGCAGCAATGTAATAAGGGTTGGAAATTTTATGAAAAAGGCTGATATTTGGCTTATGTAAGACTCTGTTTTGATAATACATGTTTGGCTTAACTTCTCAGGATTCATGAGGGATTTTTATGTTCAGAATGTGTGATGTTGTCCTTTTCCTGATTCTTGCAGTGGTATGAATGTGTAATCACTTAGAATTCACTTGAGGTGCTCTAACTTCCTGTATGCATTCATAGACTGGGTGGTCCTATCTGAGTTGTTATATTCTGAATATTTTAAATGTTGAATGCCCTGACTTCTATGTAAGGTTGAATTCATTGTCATATTGAGATGTTGTTGACTCCATAAGCCCAATGGATAGTTGTTAAATGTGTTTCCAGCATTCATATTCTTACAGTTGTTTCACAAGAGTTAGCCATCTTAACTATAATCAAAATCATTAACCCCTTTTTGAGAGAGCCCTCTCAGGTTGAGGAGACTAAGCCTCAGCCTAAAGTAGGTTTGAAATAGTTACTTAGAGTCAATCTGATCAGCAGCCTATTAGGATCTGATTTTGAGATAACAAGTTGCAAGGCATACAATGAGTGGTTGATTGAGGCACATGAAAGGCTTTCCAAAGCTTAATAAAAGAAATTCGATTTTAATGCAACATCATTTAGAACCTTTTAGATTTGCAAAAGTAGGGACAACTAGGGCACAATCATGGATAGGAAGAAAATATTAATGCGCATATGGAAGCATGTCTCAGAAAAGGAATAGGTTGGACAAGGATGATGCAGTGAATAGTGGAAGACTCTTGGATACACCTGAGAGGAGGGATAATACTCATGGATTTTATTCTAGTTCTTCTTCAGGGAGACATCACTGCCATCCTCATCAACATCAGTATAGGAGGAGTGAGGAGGGGTACTTTCCAGAAAAGTTTAAGAAAGCCAAGCCTCATACTTTTGATGATGAATTGACTAATTCAAAGGATGCAAAAGAATGGATGCTTGGGGTGAGGAAATTATTCAGACTCCATGATTTCAGTGAACATAAAAGCTAATATAGTTACCTTCTGTCTCAATGGAAAAGCAGATATCTAGTGGGAAGATGTTAATCATGTCTAAGGCATTAGAGAAAAGAAGTTAGCTTGGGGTGAGTTTGAAAAAATCTTCTGGAATAAGTACTTGTTTGAGAGATATTACGATGGAAATGGAAAGGAATTCTATGATCTCAGGATTGGTTCCATGATAGATAAAGAGTATACAACTATATTGCTAGACTGTTGAGATATGTGCCCTATTTGATGAGTCTTGGCCTGTGGAGGAAGTCACCACGAAGTTGAAGCACAAGCATGACCAGAAGGGTAATGAGAAGACTAAAGGAAAATGGCTCAAGAAGTGAGGAAAATGTTAGGATGTAGATGATAAGGAAATATGTCCTCTCATAAGAAGTTTCATGTAGGTGAGAAAGGACAAGGATCTCAACCTGTGGAGCAGTAGAATAAAGGCACTAGCAAAGAACTATTGCGGTGTTGAACATGTGTTGGAGATCATCGCAAGAAGGATTTCCATTTGTATAAAAGTGGTCTAGCAGAAGTGTCATAGGCCTATGATCTACAGTTATCATGAGGTGAAAATAGTTGGGGATATATGTCAAAGCATTCCTTGGATCTATGCATCGGTTGATAACAGGTGGGTAGTTCATTAAGCATCTGCCATTGAGATGGAAGGTGGAACCAAATGGAGAGTTCCAGGAAGAGCCTCAATACATCTTGTAGTAGAAACATCTCATGCTCCTGGAGTGAGAAATAGAGCAAGTTAAAGTGCATGGAAGCACTTTAGGGTCAAGGAAGCTACATGGAAGATGATTGGTCAGATGCAGGCATAATAGTCGGTTTCCAATTATAGCTAAATTCGTCAAGGGAATTGGAATCCCTTGAGAGATGATATGTGCTAGTGTTCAATTGTAGGGAAGTGTGCTAGGTACGTTAGGTCAAGGTAACTGGTATATTGTTATATTTATTCATGCACTGATAGTTGTGTGTTTATGGAAGTATGATGCAAGGAATTGCATGACAAAAGAGACTACCATAGATCTTAAAGAAGGCTCGAGCTAAGCTTTCACTCACAAATCCTTGGAAGCTTTATGATATCATGGGGGTTGATTCATGGTGTAGAGTTTTTTGATTTTTTTATGCTTTATTTGTTGTTTTGATTGTGACTAGTGCATGGGCCACTTTATTTGTGGTGTGGTATTGTTGTTTGCTTTTCCATGTTTTCTTTATATTTTCTTCTTGTTCTTTACTTTTATGTTTGAGGGCCTTGGGAATTGGTTAAGGAAAGAGGAAGTTAATGGAGCTCAGGGAGAGATGAGTGAAACCCAATAGGCAATATAAGACCCAGATGAAGACTGGTGCATGAATAAAGGGAAATTGAAGGAAAGAATATCACAGTCAGTTGGGTTGGTTGAGTCCATTGGGGTAAATGGACAATGGTAGGACAACCATGGGAAGGGTACCAAGAAAGGTAAAGTACATGGTTCCAAGGTAATAAATTCCTTGGCTAAATTGGGAAATTTGTTTCTCAATGTTGTGCATGCATTGCATGGATAAAGGAAGTTCTCTTAACCTTGACCTGATGAACACTGGTAACTGTGTTGTGATCATGATTATGCTAATGTGTGTGTATCTATATAAATATCTATGTGTGTATGTGTGTGTATTAATGCCATTGTCTGAAAGGTTTGTCAATGGTCATTCTTATGGAAGAATGATTATTTTACGCAAGTGTATGGTATGGAAAGGTTCATGGTTCAAGAGGAATCAAGTGGGCAGAGTAGCTCTGGGAGAGGTTAGTAAGACATGGATATTATTTTTATATTATGTGCTTATAACTATTCCTATGCTTATGTTATGGACTGGAAATGGTGAAGGATACATCAATGGAATGAAAGTAGTGTGATTTGTGGCATGCTAGGACAAGCATGGGTAGAGGAAAGAGCCACATACCAGGGACTTGGGTTTTGGATGCATGTAATAAGGTGTGTGAAAGACACTAGAGGGAAGGTTTCCTGGTAGAGACAATGTGGTCTCTAGATGTGAAGTACTATTGTTGTGTTGTGTAGATGTGGTATTGTTTCATGTGTATTGTGTAGTAGTTGTATTATAACATGTATATTCGTTGTGTCATACTGTGTGTATGTATATGTGTTGTGTTGTAAATTGTGTATGTGTTGAGAAGGGGATTGGTTCTCGGGATCCCTAGAGGCTGTGGGTTCGGACATGATCTTTGCAGCCTTGTAATAACTTGGGTTCCCTGGAGGCTGTGTGTAAATTTTTGTAGATGTTCTATGCTAAGAGCAATTTCACTTTTCTCACAGCAATCATACAAATAGTTAAGCAAAATGCAGATAGAACATATAAGTAGATCTTACAGAAGACAAATCAGAAACAGGAAAAATGTGTGTGTTCGTTTCGGCGGTCAACAGGATGCTTCAACCAGCAAAGTCTCCTTTGGTCAGCCAGCCCAGCATGTGTCACAACACCCTCCAACCAGTAGATGAGTCAACCCAAGTCAATTCTACAAAAGTCAACGCTGTCCTGAAAAGTCAACGCAGGGGCAGCAAGCTAAAAGTCAACGCAGCAGCAAAACGGTCAACCCTTTGACCTCAATTTTTGTGCCAGGTAGTACGGCCTTCAAAAATCGAACCTTCCACAAGTTTTCAGCTTGATTGGACCAAGCGTTGACCAAAGTCAACGCTGGTCAAACTTTTTGCGAAACCCTAGCAGCAGAAAATCGTACTGCAGCTCAGTCGTACGGTCTGTCCTCTTCGTCCTTCCCACGTGTGGCTAAAATTCGTCCTTCAGGTAGCTCGTACTCTTTAGGATGAGAGAGGAAGATGTGAGTTGTGATGTGATGAAATTATCTCCAACTTTTCCTGTATTTATATCCATCAATGAGGGTGTGTGACACATCTGTTGGGCATGTGAGCCTACATTACAAAACTGGCTGACCTTGCACATATAATTTATTAAGAATAATAAATTCAAAATATAAGTTTTGCTCATCGGATTAAGACTATTTTTATATGGATTTTACACCTCTTAGAAAGAGGAATCCAACAAAAATAATAGCCTCTTAATCTGAGCATCAGAACATGGAGTTTGGACCTAGTTGTCCAAATTTAACAGGACTCCAATCAGGTGCACCTACTGTCATCATCTCACATCGAACGAAGATGCTTTTAAAAAAGGGCCATCATGGAGTAGTTTCCAAATTTAATGCCATCCAGGCCATTGAATCTGCTACTCCTCATATTCATCTAGATATGCAATAGGTATTAGATCCCACCAGCGGATCTTTGACAAACCTACAGAGCTTCCACCCTCTAGGGCTGAACATGATCATAGCATCCCTTTAGTCTTGGGTGCCCAGCCGCCTAATGTCCACCCATATCAATATCCCTTTTCCCAAAATAATCAAATTGAAAAAATCATCAAGAAACTCCTCGAAGCCGGTGTTATATGTCCCAACATCTTCCCCTATTCATCTCCATTTGTCATGGTTCTAAAGAAATATGGAGAATGGTGCATGTGTCTGAACTTTCGGGCCCTTAACAAGTTCACTGTCAAGGACAAATTTCATATTCTGCTTGTTGATGATCTGCTTGATGAGCTGCATGGTGCTAAATTCTTTACTAAGATAGACCTCCACTCAGGCTATCACAAAATACGCATGAAGGAAGTAGACATTCCCAAGACTGCCTTCCGAACTCATGAAGGTCGTTATGAATTATTTGTCATGCCATTTGGTCTTTGCAATGCTCCATCCACTTTTCAAAGCCTCATGAACCACCTTCTAAAACCATATCTCTGAAAATTTGGCTTGGTCTTCTTTGATGAAATTCTAATCTACAACATAACCTGGTACAAAAATATTCAACATGTAGACCATATATTGCAACTGCTCTGAGATCACAAATTATTTGTCAAATTATCCAAGTTCTCTTTTGGCGTGGAAGAAGTTGAGTATTTGAGACACATTGTGGGTCATGAAGGAGTGAGGGTTGATCCGAAAAATATTTAGGTAATGCAATATTGGCCCCAACCAAAAACCTTGAAGAGTTTGAGGGGATTCTTGGGTCTCACTTGCTACTATCTCAAATTTGTCCGCAATTATGGATGCATTGGTAGACCCCTCACTAATACTCTCAATATAAATTCATTTCTTTGGACTGATGCATCTCAGCAGGCCTTCTTGGCTCTCAAACTGATTATGTTCTCCACTCCCATATTGGCCCTACCTGATTTCACCAAATATTTTTGTGATTAAATGTGATGCTTCATGTACACGTATTGGCACTGTTTTAATGTAGGAAGGTAGACCATTGGCTTTCACCAGCCAACAACTCAGTAGAAAACATCTAGGTCAATCTACTTATGAGAAAGAAATGATGGCCACATTACATGCAGTAGACACCTAGAGGTCATACCCATTGGGGCAACATTTCCAAATCCACACGGACCATCACAGCCTAAAATATTTTCTAGAACAACTTTTATCATCACCAAAACAAAATAAATGGCTTGAAAAAATGTTGGGATATGGTTATGAGATAATTTACAAAAAGGGGTGTGACTATGTCGTGGCTAATGTTTTATCGCGCAAATTTGAGGAGGAGAGCACCCTTCTATCAATCTCTCTACCCATATCAGGTTGGATTGACGAGGCCCACAAGGAATGGTTCTCCCACCCCTCTCTTTCCAAACTCATTAATAACTTAAGAGAAGATCCTAATTCCTCATCACACTACTCTTGGAAGGATGAGATTCTTCACTACAAGGATTGAGTAGTGATATCCCCGGCCTCAACCCTCAAAACCCGCATATTGGACGAGTTGCACTAATCTCCAATTGTGGGACATTCAGGCTTTCAAAAGACTTATGCTCGCGCATGTCATTCTTTCTTTTGGACTGACATGAAAAACGACATTCTTACTTTTGCAGCTGAATCTGATGTGTGTTAACGCAACAAAGGGGAACAGTCAAGTTACCATGAACCTTACAACCATTTCCAATCCCTGCTTCTATCTAGATAGATGTTTCCATGGATTTCATCACTGGACTCCCAAATTCATGCAAAAAAATCAATCATTATGGTGGTTGTTGACAAAATTTCTAAATATTCTCATTTTTGCACTCTACCACACCTATTTACCCCCACTTTGGTGGCTCAAGTTTTCTTGGACCAGATCTTCAAGCTACATGGCATGCTAACTTCCATTGTGTTTTATCATGACCCCACTTTCACTAGCAAATTTTGATAGGAACTTTTCAAGATACATGGCATGTAACTCTAGCTAAGTACCACCTATCATCCGTAAATTGATAGTCAAATAGAAGCAGTCAACAAATGTTTTGGAGACCTATCTGAGGTGCTTCACTTTAGACAAGCAACATCAATGGGTACAGTGGATACCTTTAGATAAATGGTGGTATAATATTAAGTATCATGAAGCCACCTAGATGACTCCATATGAGGCAGTGTATGGCCAACTCCCACCTTCACCTCTTTCTTATATCCCTGGATGTTCTAAAGTACAGGCAGTTGATCAACTCCTACAAAACTATGCTGCCATTATTTCTCATCTCAAAGATAATCTACATCAAGCTCAGAACTGAATGAAGCAACATGATGACCAACATACTTCTGAGTGCTCATTTCAGGAAGGGGATAATGTATTCTTGATGTTATATGGGATTTACAATTGTGGATAAAAGTATCTACCCTAGGTCAGTGGCTAACCTAGAACAACAGAGAGACAAGGAACACAATGATTTCCCTTAAATTAAATAGATGATGGAGTGATTCCTACCTGGAATCCTTCACACACTTCACTCATTCTTTAGCTTGGAAGCTCCAATCCCAACTCTAATTGCCAAAATTAGAACCTACACAGTCAGATAACACCACGGGGGCGTCACTGATAAACCAATATTATATCACGTGCATTCATATTGGGGCATTAAAAATGGAAAAATCACAAAATAATATATTGGGATTATAATGAGGGCCTAAAGGGTTTTGATATACCATACAATAATATATATAACCTAAGGTATTATTTATACAATTTTTTGGCCAAGCGGAAGGAAAAATATGAGAATATCGAGCTACACATCACCGATGGAGGGAAAGAGTTGCATTTTGTAGTCGAGCCTCTCTGCAACCCACCTTCAACCCTAAGCCTTTCTGCATTTCAACCCTAGTAGGACTTTAGCTATCGAGTTTCTCAGGACTTGACTGGGTCGCTCGACGCAGGACCTTACCTGAGCAGAGGCTTCACTCTTCAAAGGCCAACCATCGATTTGAGTGAGCATGCTTCTACCTCCTCACTTAACCAACAGTTGTGCCAACATAAATGAAGACCATTAGCGACCATAAAGAGTATCAACAACATCAGAATAAAAGAACCACATTGGTAGGAAGCATTCATCAAAATATAGCGAGCAAGCTCAAGAAGCCAAAACCATTGGTTTTTGTTCATCCGGTTACCACCTACCTACTCATGTAGGAGCTGCGTTTTTGAGTTTGAACCGGACATGACCACTCCTCAAATCCTCGCCCTCCCTCTTGCTTGTTTGAACTCGTGTCCAACTACCCACTTAGACTAATTCTCTCTAACGACCACATCAATTGTGGCATAGTAGCAGGCTTCTCCAACTACAGTGAGCACATGAGTGAGACCTACCAACAACTTAAGTTATGGAAACCACAGATACTCGATAAGCAGGCAGGAGTGCTTGGATGGAAGGATACTACTAAGAAAGGAAAGAAAGGTGGCTTTTGTCACTATCGATTGATCCAGAAAATCAAGATGAGGTGGGGATGATTAATGATATGGATACTCAGTTACAGAAAGAGATACAGAAGGAGATGTGTTTCCATACTGGGTGGGTAGTGAGATTCATCGAGTTTAGTTTTGTTTGACCACCTTTCTGCCTTTCTAGCTTGAGTGAGACCTACTGCTTTCATTCGAATCTCTGAGCATAGTTTTTATGGTAAGATTCTTGTAAAGTAGCCTCTAACTCTGTCTTCTCTACTCTGGAACTATCTAAGGCTATTTCAGTTGCATCTAAGGCTATTTTAGTATCTTCTAGGCTAGCTTTCAGATGCTCATACTCATGAGCCTTTTGAGTAAGTTCACTCTTTTCATTCATAAGGGTTCGAACTTCAATTTTTAACATGGCTAGCTTCAAAGACAACTCTTCAATCTGACTCCTATAATTAAGTTCATTCTTCACTTGTTTCTCAATCTCATCCAACATGTTTTGTAGCTTTGATGACAATGCTTCACTCTCTTTCTTTGAGAGACCTAACTGGTTCATAAGTTCTTGCAGATTTTCCTGATATTTCTTTTTCATAGATGCAATCTCTTCTTTAGCCTTTCCCAATTATTCTTGCAGATTGGTTTTTTGTAGGCAGAATTCAAAAGCTTCTTTAAGTGCTTGTGTTGCTAGTTTCTCATTAGCATTGAATGTTGATGAAATATGTTGAGAAAGCCTCTTAAATTCCTCCCAAAGTCATTCTGTTGTAGTAGAATTATTCCATCGAGTCATTCTTAGTGCTTCTTCTTCCCTTTTGGGCCTTTGTTCCTGTTCCCTTTTAGATTGCAACAATGCATCCAAATATACTGCAAACTTTGTTGTCTTTGTAGCTATCTCATGTTGTAATTGTTAAACCTTACTCTCTAGGATACTTATGGTTGAAAAATAAGTTGCATGCTCATCTCTGAGATTTTGTAATTCTTCTTGCAGTTTTTCATTCGATTTTTTAGATGAACACTTCTCATGATTGTGATGTCCATCAATATAAACAGGTAGTGGGAGCCCACAAATTCAACTCCCTTAAAAGACTAGTTGATCTGCATGTGATCTGCATGGACTATATGTAATTCTAATGCTAGAAATAATGGTTTTGGGAGAGAAAGCAAGAGAGGATTTTTGAAATCTATGCCATAGATGGAATGTATATTCAAAAATATCTGTGAGATTGACAAGAGGGCTACTCTCCATCTAGGATCACATGCTGCAAATTTACAGGCCTTTTCATCCTCAATAGGAATCATAATATAAGGTTTTTTAAGGGGTTTGTCACATCCTATAAAGTTGGCCAAATGTTATGGGCCTTATGGATAGATAAATGGTTATTGGGACCATATACAAGCGAGTGTTTTTCTAATGGATCGATCTCTTATTCTGGAAGGGGATCTAAACATCACTACCTCTACTAGGGAAACCTCAAAGATTTGAGTCCATTATGATCCTCATGATAACCTAATTTTCAGAGATGTTAAAAGAAAAAAATTTCCTTCATGTTATCCCTAATTCTTTGGAATCAAATTGGAGAAATGGAAGGGTTGGGGATGAAGTAATAGCTAATATATTGGATAGGTTCCTGAAAGTAAGCCATATTCCTACAATTTTTGGAAGATATAGGTCATGGACTAGTCCAGAAAGAATTTTAGATTACCTCTATATTTTCCCTGACTTTGGATTTCAAAGATCATAATATTAAATACCCTTTTAAATTCAACCGGTCATGTCTTGAATTGGATCCTTTAGTTCACTAGTCATGAATTTATGGTATAATAGTATGTTATTAATTGCTTCTCTAATATGTACTCCTTTTTTTGGAAATAGAAGAAACATAAGAAATTTTTTGTAGGTTGGAAAAGAAAAAGAAAAGTAGAGTTGAAATAAGAATTGTTAACCCAGGAGAATGAATATGCAAAAATCTCAAAGTCTTTCATTAATTCTAATTTCTCAATTTTTGATCAAATTCAGTTAACCAAGTGGGACATGTTTTTCTTATCTGTTTTAGAGACCTACTCTTTTGAAAAGCTATCCTTATTGGTCACATGCTTATTAGTTTGATTAGAGATTGGATCCATTGCTTAATCAATTTAATCAAGTTTGATTGATGATGGAGACCAAAATAACCCATAGTCATTCAAGAATGACCTAGATTAGGGAGAATTATTTGTTTGAAGAAAATATTGGACCCCCTCATTCATAAGGTGGAAACTATTTCATTTCTAGATCGAGTGCTAATGAACCAATAATAACTCATCCAAATTTAGGTGCAGATTCAGGGTACAAATGATTTGTGGTTGATCTAGTTTTGGTATCTTCTACTAATGAAAACTTACACATAGTCAATCTCGTCTTCTATAGAGGTAAAAATATCAACTAAAAGCTTAAATATGTCCACCATTTAATTTGAAACCAAGCCCTAGCTTTCAGTAACATCTATATTGGTATCTAATTGTGTTCAAGAATCAATCAAATTTGAATGAACAATGGTCCTCAATGCATTGATTCATTATCTTCACTCATAAATTCTTTAGTGACTTTTATTATTTCCATCACAGTTCTAAGATTCCCATAATTTGTTTCTAGACATGCTTGATTTGTGGAGCAACAAAGTTGTGAGTGGAGACAAGGAAAGGTGATCCAACAGTAACCCCAAAGTTGAAAATTATTGCCTTTGAGCTGTAATTTGAAAATTGTCTTGCTAGTTGAATTGCAATAAGTAGGTTATTTTTGGTAGAAGCCAACACCCTTCATTTCTTGATCTCGAATTATCGAGAAAATGACTCAAATTGATGAGTTATTAGAGTTACTGAATACTCTAATACTCTCTACTATCAACAACACAAACATACTCAACAAAGCAACTTCTGCTAGACAACAATTTGTGGTCATATTTGAAACACCATTAGGTATCACTTTCTTTTTCGCATAAGACATCAATTTATAACTATATTTGTAATTATTCTAAGAACTGTTTCAAGTTAAGTTCTAAAGTTGCTAGTTAACCTTAAACAACAATTCATCAAAATAATTTGGCTTCTCCTACCATTTGTTTGTGATCTTCCTTAAAACATCATATTCCTAGAATATATTTATTCCTAGAGTATGTTTAACTATTGGATACTATCTACTTACATGTTTCAGCTCTGTTTTTTTCACTCTCATACACCTTAAAATAAAAAAGGTTTGAAACCTGATATTTAAACATTATGGCAATTTTACATTATTCATCCGCAAGGAATATGAAAAGTCATAAATCAACTTGAATAGTCTTTGAGAATCCCAAAGGCCTCTTAAAAAAATCAAACTCAAAAACTAAAAGTCACGTAATATTATATTATATTTGAATCTTTGTATCTGGTTAAGACTTATCCTTCCATGGAGTTAGTTTCTGAAGAACCCACAGCAATAGCCATATTCTATCAATGTTTCAAATCCCAACAGGGATCCATCATCAAGACTATTTCTGAATGTTGATAGTAGAAGAGATAAATGAGAGGTTTAAATAGTTATGAGGTGAGTTGATTTAAGGATGAGATGAAGGTAAGTTGTTTAATAATAGTTATTATTAACCACATTTTAAAGTTTTTTATCGTAAGTATTAAGTTTTTTATTGTAAGTTTTAATAATTTTTTGAAGAGTTAATAATTTAGAAGTTAATTATTAAAAATTACAATAAAAAACTTAATAATTATGATAAAAACTTTAAAATGTGGATAATAATAATAATTATTAAACAGTTGACCTTCATCTCATCCTTAAATCAACTCACCTCGTAACTATTTAAACCTCTCATTTAGCTCTTCTACTATCAACATTCAGAAATAGTCTTGATGATGGATCCCTGTTGGGATTTGAAACGTTGATAGAATATGGTTATTACTGTGGGTTCTCTGGAAACTAACTAAAAAGATATAAACCACAGATGTCTAAAATCCACTTATCCTTCCATTTATGCATGCCTGACACTTTTCTTATCCAACATAATCTCAAGGACTCTCTGTAAAAATTAAACATTTTGTAGATTCCAAGAAGAGAGAAGCAACTGAATGTCTTTAATATAAAATTTCAAGCACATTTATCTCATACACCTTCAATTTTAAACTTTGAAAATGGTGGAGGCTCTCTCGCAGGTTTTTGAGTTGCCAGACTATTTGATTGAAGAGTGACCTAGATTAGGGAGAATTATTTGTTTGAAGAAAATATTGAACCCCCTCATTCATAAGGTGGAACCTATTTAATTTCTAGATCAAGTTCCAATGAACCAATAATAACTCATCCAAATTTAGGTGCAGATTCAGGGTACAAATGATTTGTGGTTGATCTAGTTTTGGTAGCTTCTACTAATGAAAACTTCCACATATTCAATCTCTTCTTCTATAGAGGTAAAAATATCAACTAAAATATTAAATATGTCCACCATTTAAGTTCCAAGAAAACCCTAGATTTCAATCACATCTATATTGGTATCTAATTGTGTTCAAGAATCAATCAAATTTGAATGAAAAATGGCCCTCAATCCAATTGACCCCGGGTTGTAACTTGCAAGAGCTTCCCATTCTTTCTCTTGAGATCAAGACAAGTACTTTCTTTATGCTTTCGTGCGGAGTTGCAAGTGTCTTTGGACTTGCTCAAAAGAGAGGCACACAGTCAATGTGACATTTTAGATTCAACAATCTCTATAGCATAACAAAGCCATGTACAATGAAAGGAAGCCAGGAAAGGATAGCCCTTACCCATCATGATTTGCACAACTTTCTTTGTACGTCCATATGCATCCACAGGGTTCCTATGATCTGCAATGTGTTGAGATAAAAGAAAGTAATGTTAGCTACATCTTCCTTCTCTTATTGCATCATTATTCCTGAAAATAAACCATCATTTGGAGAGGATAAAATGGTCTAGGGACCACAAAGCAGAGGCATGGTCTCTAACAGAAATAAATCAAAGCACAAAGTCTCGACTCTCCTCAGTCCCAAAGGAAATGAAAATACTTTTTTACAAATTCGCCATCGAAACTTTGTCAAATTCTGATGTTGTTTTCTCAACTGATATGCTCTGTAACATGTTCATTTCAAGGCCTCCTCCTTGTCTAGGCAGTGGTGTTATCCATTTATCAACCTACTTCTATCGAATATAGAAATAAGTATCTCAAAATATAATTGACGAAAGTACCTTGATGGATTTGACATGACAGAATACAAACATTCTTGTTGGAAGGAAGGCTACGTTTTCCAAAGAAACAAAATAGTTTTAAAGAGAAATCTATTAAGCCATTTGGCAGAAACCTTTTGGAAAAATTCCACCATCGCTTGTAAGGAATAGGAAGTACAAAACGCAAATGTTGATAGTTTATTTCACCCTATAAAGTGATATTTCCTCTGTGGCATAGATTTTTCTATCTCCTTTTCACTTACATGTCAATTATATCCATCCATATTAAACTCCAAAGGCTACAAATATCTAAATCAAGTAAAGAGAGTAGCTTGCTCTCCCAATTCAAATAGCCTGTGGTTGTCCTCAGATGATCTTGGACTGATGGGTTCTTTGGCTAACGAATGAGACTCTTTCATAAAGGAACCATCCATCAATGGAGTCTACATAAAAATCTCAAAGGACCTATTCGTTTGGAGTTGGGATGCCATTGTAGGAAGAGTGAAAACAACCCTAGCTTATGAAGCTATTGCATACTCCACTGTAAATCATGATTCAAATTGGTGGAAAAGCTACATTTGGAAATGGAACAGCCTAAAAAAGCTTAAATATTTCTCTTGGTTAGCCTCCACAACAAAATATTAACCTGGGAAAATCATTAGAGAAGAGTTTTCGTAGGGCCAAATCAATGTTTTCTTTGTAGACTTCAAGAAGAAATAGTGGATCACTTTCTCATAATTTCTAGCATCTCTAAGGAAATCTGGAAGACAGTGTTTCTAAAATTGGCATAAAAGAAAACGTTCTTCAAAACTCCTTTGAGGACACCCTTCTTTTTTTAGTGGAAAACTTTAAACCTCTTTTCACCTTACTTGTTTTTTTGGTTTGGGGCATCTAGATACTTGGAAATAGATTCATTTTCAAGAATTTGAATATCAATGTGTTCCTCCATTCCTCCAAGATTGTGTCTCATTTCAGGGAATATCCTCCGAAACAAAGCAAGAAAACACTGAGAATGATCCCTTTCCCTACATCTCTCGGGATCTCCCGACGGGCTTCTTTGGAGGAGCAACTCAAGATTTCAAATGTGGAGGGGGATGCTGATAAAATTATTGGGGAGCAAATCAATTCACTTCAAAATCGAGCTAGGATTTAGAACAAATAGAAAGCCAAAACCCATTGTTGTTTGGGTTTTGTTGCTCCTAGCTTCTCAAAAAAATATAAATTGCATACAAATTTGGGAGACTCCAAATGTGTTATAGATTGGTTAGATGGAAAACAACGGGAGGTTTTGAATCTGGCTGATTGGAAGATGAAAATTGAGGATATAAGAAAATAATTTATGGATATTTGTTTCTTCGACATCTATAGGGAGATAAACTCCTCTACAATGGAAGCTCTCAATATCGAGTCGGGTTTCATCTGCTTTGAAGAAAGGTTTGGAAACACAATTCAAAGCACACCATGGGTGCCCATAAGCTAGAAGATCTTTCATTTTAACCTTAAAATACAAGAACTTTTCAGATTTAGCTCCAGTCCTTGAAAGCCAATTTTTTTCTCAACCTATATATTTTAAATCTTCTCAGGAAAAACCATTAATCTATTCAGAATGGAGACTTATACTTCTTTCATATATTTCTCAAAGTTAGTTGTGGAGCACAAGAATCATGTGTCATAGTAAATTCTCCAGAAAATCAATGTTTTCTCTCCTCTGTTTTAAAATCAGAAATTAGTAAGTTTGAAATCCATATTAGTTAAAATGTGCATTTCCTCCACCAATTCCAGTCCTCTCTGGAACTGTATTCTCTCTGATATTCTCATGTAAAAGGAGAATAATCTCAGATTATATCAGATTTCCATGTACCTTTTTTTAATTAAAACACTGAATAACAAAATAGTTATTTTTTTTTTTCAAATATCCATCCATTGTGAATATTTTTGTTAACCCTACAAGATTCTCTTGTACCATGATCATTGACATCGACAACAGTGTGCATATAAGTGTCATAAGTTGTTGGTGTAGACTTAAAGGAAAATGTTGGTGCCTAATAACAATTAAGTGAGTGCATAATAAGTATGAAGAGAAGTTTTGAATCATGAGCTTCACAAACTCAAGATTGATAACTTCCTCAAATCTACTACTAAACCATTTGATAGTGACTCTACAACCATATATTAATAATAAGCTATGATTAAATACGAATTTCAAGTCAACAACCCACCCATGTTAAAATGCATAATGCCTTACATTATTGAATCATAATTTTCATTTAGTCACCTCAACCTATTTAGCTTTAGGTAAAATACAGGGAGAGGGACCAATGTGTATGCCCATACTAAACTAGAATATTTGTTTAATGACAATTTAGATATTGAGTTTCACCAACACAAGATTCAATGAAAACACACGAGATTCTTTACAAATACAATATTAGTTAGTAGATACATAAAGTCTTCCATGAAAACATGAATTTTTTTGGAAAATGGAGCAAACCAAATCCACTTAAGCATGCATTACAATTTATATGAACTTTTGAAAGTTAAAAGAAGTCTTGACCCAACTCCGTGGTATAAATAACAACTGAAGATCGAATTTTCAGGGTGTATAGTTGTATAATTGCATTATTTGCATCATCGTACATCTATGGAACAGTGCCTATCCCGTTAAAGGATTCAATCAAGGCTAAAACTTAAAGTGAAAAGAAGAAAATGTTGGTTATTTTTGTGCAAAGATACAACACTAGAAAATCCTAATGTTGTTGCCATGGGTCGAACAACAAGTACTCCATTCATTCACATACTTCCCTTTTCACCAATTAAACAATTGTCATTTTATTCTGCTTGTGATATGTCACTAGTAGCCTTCTCATGCAAAAAAAATATTGAAGATTCCTTGGCCCTAAAGAAAGGAGAAGAAAATTTTTCTTCTGTTGGCAATTCTTGCATCCTCATATGTTTTTCTATTTCTTCCTACTAAAACTGCACTATTATATCATATGGGTATCATGATTTTTTATAACACCAACCTTCAAATTCTCTATATGAAGCTTCTGCCATTTGAAGTGAGGAAACTATATCCAGAACATTTTGTAGGCTAGGATTATTGAAGGGAAATTTCAAAGTCTAGAAATAGACAAGATATTTTAGGTAGTAGAGAATGTCAAACCAGAAAATGTAGACTTAAAACATTCACTTTTCACTTTTGACACAAACTCAGAGAGTTTTGAACAAATTCCAATCCAACTAACCCCAGGTTGTATCTTGCAAGGGTTTCCCTTGATTTCTCTTGAATTTACTACAATTAATGTCTTTGTGCTTCCTTACGTAGTTGCAAATGCCTTTGTGCCTGCGCAAAAGTGAGGCACACAATCAATGTGACATTTTAAGTTTAGAATTCTCTATAGTATAGCAGAGTTATGTACAAGAATGGAAGCCAAGAAATGAATTATAGCCCTTACCTCTAGTGGTTTCATGCAACCTTTTATGTACCTCGATCTACATCCATAGGAACCCTATGATATTGGATGTGCTGAGAGAGTAGACAAGAATGATGGGTGAATATTCCTTCATTAGGACTCCTAGAAAATGAACCATCATTTTCAGAGGATAAAATGGTCTAGGGACCATAAATTGGAGGTGTTAGCCTCCTGCTGCAGCAAGTTACTCATATTTCATGATTGACATTTTTACAGGCCAAATATGTCATACTTTGCATGCTGTAATGCTCCATATTTGCTAAACAGTCACCAAGGAAAGAATGCTACTCAAAGTTCATCTAACTGCTTTCTAATTTTGAAGAGTCATTCCAGTTTTGTAGAATTTTCAGCTAAAGGGAGGTCCAAACAGCTTAATCTTGGTCTCCCTAGGTTTCAATTTCCTGTTTTAGAATATATAGAATGAAAATCTGTCCAAACAGCTTAATCTTGGCAGATGCTTAGATAGGTAGAGAATCAAAGGAGCCCAACTGTTTAATCTGGGCCCTTGGAAGAAATAAGGGTAGTTCGTAGATAGGAAGGCATAAAAAGGAAAAATTGAAATGTTGGGTCTGCAAGTCTAAGTGCACCCAAACCAAAAGAAGAAAAAATGTTAGATAAGTAGGCTGGGTAGGTAGTTTTGAGGTTGCAGAATCTTGATTTCTGATCAATTCTATGTTTTCAAAATATCATCTCTACTCAGGTCACAATCATCGGGCAGTTTCATATGGAGGAGCTCAAATCAGGCATAACTAACTTCCCTTCTTCCTCTTCCCCAAATAATTAACTAATCTTCCCAAAAAGAGGTCAAGATCTGCTTGATATCTCTTAGTTTCATCATTCTCCATGTCATTAGCCTGGGTGAAGATCTGCTTCACTCAAGGAGGAACCATACTTTCTCTATAAGGTTCTATCTCCCCTTTGAAGCCTAATATCTCTGAAACTTAGCGCTTTCTTGTCATCTCCATATTAACTAATGACATTATTATTTAACTCCCTATATTTTCCCCATCCCCCTACTAAAACTATGTTGATAATCCCCTTATGTAAATATCCCCTCCCCCTGGTTGAAATATAACCATAAGTACTTCTCTAGGAATTACTAAGTCACCTGGACTTTAGTAAGAACCCTCCTTCTGCATAAATTTCCATTCCCAGGTGTTTGGACCCCTTCCAAAACACTAAGAAAACCCTTTCCAAATGCAAACCCCCCCTCGGCACATTTTTTTTGGAAATTATTAATGTTTGTTTAATAAATTTCCACCGCGCAAAACACATTTAACCCATTTTCTAAAGTTCAAAACCCACAGCGCCGCGAAAAAATTAAACCTTTAACGCGCGCACTCCTTTTTTAAACACTGTGCATATTCCTTTCCCGCCCGCCATCGGATCGCCCTCCCCCGGATCCGACGACCCTTGTTCACATCGGGCACCCTATTGTGGTGGTAGGTTACCACCCGATGTCCGACGGTTTTACCGTCGTACACCAGGACAGGTGGCAGCCTCCCATTGCATCGGGCCGCCCCTGACAAAAACCACCTCCGTACCAAAGGCGGTCCGATGCACAGGCAAAACCATCCTCCCCTCACGTAACAGAAGCGCCACCTCAACCTGCCACGTCGCCTCCACATCACCTCACACAGCCTGCACCCGGCCCACGTCACCCTGCCACGTGTCTCTGCCATGTCACCCCACCGTACTGCCACGTCAACTTGATGATGTCAGAATGTTGATGTCATATCCATACCAGAGGACCCCACTGTTGACGTCATGCTGACGTCAGCAGCCAAAAAATGGAAATTTGCGCAAGTGCGAAAGTCGAGCTTCGGAGCTCCAGAATGACAAACGGAGGCAGTTTTCGATGTGCAATTAGCGCAAAGTGCTAATCGTGCATCGCTACAGGAAATAGGCCATATTGGGGAATCTTTAGGGAATGTTTTGATTCCTTGGCCCTTTTTGCACCGAAAAAGCCCGAAGTTACCCGATTTTGCCAAATTAAATGAATTTGAAGACAGAGAGAGACCAGGAACAAAGATTAAAGTGTATCAGATCAAATATGCAGACAAAAAGCACGTCAAAGAGTATCAGGAAGCGGTGAAGACCATCAATGTAGCAGCAAAGTGAATTAGAGGAGATTTTCTCAGGGTTCGAGGCAAATCCAACATTAAAACGAAAGCTCTGAAAGTCAAGAAGCAATTGAAGACACATTAAAGGCTCACCAGCACAAATGACTGCACATTAAACTCACAGCAGATCAGTGGACCAGAACTCAATGCACAGTTATGATAGAACCACTGCACCAAGTCACACAGGACACCTCATCAACTCAACTTGATTCAGTTGCCTCTAGCGCAGCCCAAAGGACTTACTTGCATTTAATTCCAGCAACAATTAGGTTTTACAAAAAGATTTTTCTAGCATACCTGTTTAGGTCAATTGTAATAAATGACTTCAGATATTTTGCTTATATATACGACCCTGAAAAATGGAGTAGGGGTTGGTTGGTCGATTAGTAGCTCGATCTTTGGTATTTCGATATTTTTCTCAAGCAGAGACTCGCACTGTAACTGTGATGCTTTCTATAATCAAAGACTGCTGAAAGCATGGATTCTGAAACTGTCTGTTGTGTTTAATTGGCCGAGGAGTGACTGTGGAATTCCTGTGCTTCTACATGGTTCAATAAGTGTTTCTTAACTCTGTTTTTTTTATCATCATTTCGCCATCTAAATTGCAGAAAAGAAGAATAGTTTAGGATTTGCTTAGCTGCACCTTAGGCTCAATTTCTGCAATTTTTCATGTTTTCATCAGGAATAGTTATGAACATGCATACTTAAATTATCTTGTTTACGTTGTTTCTTTCACTTATGAATGATAATTTAGGAATTCTTAACTGCTCCTAGATAACCATTCATTCACTTCTCCTCCCTGTCAGTTCTTGATGAAAGATTCTTAATTGCCTTTCATCCCTGACCATCATTCCATACTTTCAGCAAATTGATAATTGTATCATGTGTGACTATCCTGCTCCACAATCCTCTTGTGACCAGGAAAACGCAACAGCAAGCCTTAATCCATGACTCCATGCCCAATGGTTTGAAATTTATCACACCTTACCTTGCCTCTCTGCTTGGAATTTTCTACCTGGCTACATCTTCCATCCAAACAAAACAACAAAACCCCTTAACCCAACAACTAGCCTAAAATCATCATCAACAAAGTTAAATCATTAAGAGAGAGCCCTCTCTGATTGCAGGTGGGCTAGAACCTGCAATCCAAAGATTGGTTTGTGGTTACCTCGGCCGTTTCCCTACAGGAGCTTAGGGACAACCTGAGTGATAACATAATGGCAACTCCACTGGGGACTTCCTCAGATAAACTCACTAAACCAGTTTGCAGCTCCACAGAGGAAGAAACCGACCTTTGAAAGTCTCGGTCGACCTGTGTTTTTAGAAAAATTTCCAAAAAATAGATTAGAAGCTGGATCCTAAAAAGAAAATGCGTTATACAAGATCAAATCCTGATCCCAATCGCCCAGTTGCTTTTCAAAATCCAAATTTAATCCCTAAGATCATTAGAAAACAAAAGCAACAAGAAGACCCAACTGCTGCGAATCCTGAAACAATTCAGCCAAGTGGTGTCCCAACCCCTGTCAAAGTTATATTTCGTTCAACCCCAAGTTCCCCTGATTCATAACCCCCTTCTCCAAGCAGCTCTTCTACACCTCCATCCTATACTCCTACTACCACTACTACTCCTTCTACCCCGGTTGTTCCTGTTATCCCATTTGCCCCAGTTTTTCCACTTATCCCCATTATCATGGCTAATAGATATGCGCCCTTACAATTGCCTGCTAATCCTGGGGCTATGCCTTAGGACTACCAGACAAAAATCACCTATTTTGATGGCACAGACTCCTGCACCGCCCTACAGCATACAAAGAAAATGCAGGATTACTTCGAGAGTTATGAAATTGATGATGACAACGTGAGATGAAGATTTTTGTTCAAAGTTTGACCGGTGATGTCAGAACCTGGTTTAGGGCACTTACACCCAATTCCATATTAAATCCTGAAGCCTTATACCAGACATTTATTAAAAGATGGGAGAAAAAGAAAGATCCCCTACACATACTATCTGAGTATGATACTATCAAAGAGACCTCAGGAAACAGTTTGGATTATTGTTGCAAGGTTTTAATATGTTTACAAATCATACCACAAAATT
>APFE031399293.1:41275-70919 GCA_000404065.3 Pinus taeda
GCTCCCCCAGGATTGTCCAGAACCAAGAAAATATTTTTAAGGATGAAATCCTCAAAGTTTTGTGTCATAGATGGTGCTCTGTTTTGGAAAAATCATGAAGGTGTTTTGCTTAATTGTTTGACTATGAATGAAACTAACAACATCATGAAATAATTCCATGCAGGGGACTGTGGAGGACACTTATATTCGAAGTCCACGGCTGACGAGATTTTAAGGGTTGGTTATTATTGGCCCTCTCTATTTGCAGATGTCAAGAAGTTTGTTGTCTCATCCCACAAATGTCAAATCTTTGAAGGAAAAAGAAAATTACTGCCCTTGCCCCTTAAGCCCATTTCAACCGAGAAACCTTTTCAACAATGGGGTCTCGACTTCATTGGAGAAATTCATCCATCTTCCTCAGGCCAGCACAAGTGGATTTCAACAGCCACCGATTATTTCACTAAGTGGATTGAAGCCATTCCATGTAGACAAGCCAACGACTCCACCATTATCCAATTCCTTGAGAGTAATATCCTTTCCAGATTCGGCTGCCCTGAGAAAATCATCACTGACAACGTTGCTGCCTTCAAATCCAAAAAGATGATCAACTTCTACCATAAATACCGCATTACCTTGGGCCACTCCACAGCATACTACCCTCAAGGTAATGGTTTGGACGAATCGTCCAACAAAATCCTCATTAATATCATAAAGAAATTGCTGGAGGAAAACAAAAAGAACTGGCATAGGAAGCTCACAAATGCTCTGTGGGCAGACAGACTTTCCACCAAGAAATCCATTGGGATGAGCCCTTATGAACTAGTATATGGCATGGAAGCCAAATTTCCTTCATCTTTGGGCATTCCTACTATTAAACTGTTGCAGGAAATTCAGGCTGAACCAAATGACATGCAGAGAAGAATTAATCAAACCATTCATCTTCAGCAAACCAGAGAGAAAGTCTACGACAGAGCTCAAATGCTGCAAGAAAAACTCAAAAAGATGTTTGATAAGAAGGGTAAAGCAGAAGATTTATGGGTGGGCAGCAAAGTTCTAAGATGGGATTCACGAAGAGAGGACAAGGGAAAACATGCAAAATTCGATTTTATGTGGAAAGGTCCATACATTATCAGCGTTGTGCAAGGCAATAATACATATTTTCTCAGATCTCTAGATGGCAGCACAGCTGAAAAAGGCCCTGTCAATGGCGGAATGATAAAGCACTACAATGATCCTTTTGATTGAAAAGAGCAGGCGGTGTTATTTTCTGTACATAAAATGTTTGTATATATCAAGCACAGTTTTATTTTATTTTTGTAAGAGTACATGATGCTAAAGCACGCAGAAGAAAGTAAGTAGTGCTTTACAATTTAACAACAAAACAGTTAAAGGAAAGTGTTGTTACCAGTCCAAAAGTTCAAATCAATCCAAAAGTCAGCACTAAGAAGTTCAAAGCACGGCCATAACAGAAGAATCAAGGCAATCTAACCTGTTGTTCTTGGCTTCTCACAAGGAAAAGCCATCCCCAAGTGGAGCCACTGTTAGCCTCCTGCTGCAGCAGGTTACTCATATTTCATGATTGACATTTTTACAGGCCAAATATGTCATACTTTGCATGCTGCAATGCTCCATATTTGCTAAACAGTCACCAAGGAAAGAATGCTACTCAAAGTTCATCTAATTGCTTTCCAATTTTGAAGAGTCATTCCAGTTTTGTAGAATTTTCAACTAAAGGGAGGTCCAAACAGCTTAATCTTGGTCTCCCTAGGTTTCAATTTCCTGTTTTAAAATATAGAGAATGAAAATCTGTCCAAACAGCTTAATCTTGGCAGATGCTTAGATAGGTAGAGAATCAAAGGAGCCCAACTGTTTAATCTGGGCCCTTGGAAGAAATAAGGGTAATTCGTAGATAGGAAGGCATAAAAAGGAAAAATTGAAATGTTGGGTCTGCAAGTCTAAGTGGACCTAAACCAAAAGAAGAAAAAATGTTAGATAAGTAGGCTGGGTAGGTAGTTTTGAGGTTGCAGAATCTTGATTTCTGATCAATTCTATGTTTTCAAAATATCATCTCTACTCAGGTCACAATCATCAGGCAATTTCATATGGAGGAGCTCAAATCAGGCATAACGAACTTCCCTTTCTTCCTCTTCCCCAAATCATTAACTAATCTTCCCAAAAAGAGGTCAAGATCTACTTGATATCTCTTAGTTTCATCATTCTCCATGTCATTAGCCTGGGTGAAGATCTGCTTCACTCAAGGAGGATCCATACTTTCTCTATAAGGTTCTATCTCCCCTTTGAAGCCTAAGATCTCTGAAACTTAGCGCTTTCTTGTCATCTCCATATTAACTACTGACATTATTATTTAACTCCCTGTATTCTCCCCATCCCCCTACTAAAACTATGTTGATAATCCCCTTATGTAAATATCCCCTCCCCCTGGTTGAAATATAACCATAAGTACTTCTCTGGGAATTACTAAGTCACCTGGACTTTAGTAAGAACCCTCCTTCTACATAAATTTCCATTCCCAGGTGTTTGGACCCCTTCCAAAACACTAAGAAAACCATTTCCAAATGCAAACCCCCCCCCCTCGCACATTTTTTTTGGAAATTATTAATGTTTGTTTAATAAATTTCCACCGCACAAAACACATTTAACCCATTTTCTAAAGTTCAAAACCCACAGCGCTGCGAAAAAATTAAACCTTTAACGCGCGCGCTCCTTTTTCAAACACCACGCATCTTCCTTTCCCACCCGCCGTCGGATCACCCCCCCCCCCCAGATCCGACGGCACTTGTTCACATCGGGCGCCCTATTGTGGTGTTAGGTTACCACCCGATGTCCGACGGTTTTACCGTTGTACACCGGGATAGGTGGCAGCCTCCCATTGCATCGGGCCGCCCCTGACAGAAACCACCTCCATACCAAAGGCGGTCCGATGCACAGGCAAAAATGCCCTCCCCTCACGTAACAGAAGCGGTACCTCACCCTGCCACGTCGCCTCCACATCACCTCACACAGCCTGCGCCCGGCCCACGTCACCCTGCCACGTGTCTCTGCCACGTCACCCCTCCATACTGCCACATCACCTTGATGACGTTAGCATGCTGACATCATATCCGTACCAGAGGACCCCACTGCTGACGTCAGCATGGTGACATCATCCACCGTACTGCTGACGTCATGCTGATGTCAGCAGCCAAAAAACGGAAATTTGCGCAAGCACGAAAGTCGAGCTTCGGAGCTCCGGAATGAGAAACGGAGGTAGTTTTCGATGCGCGAAGTGCTAATCACGCATCGCTACGGGAAATAGGCCATATTGGGGAATCTTTAGGGAATCTTTTGATTCCTTGGCCCTTTTTGCACCGAAAAAGCCCGAAGTTGCCCGATTTTTCCAAATTAAATGAATTTGAAGACAGAGAGAGACCAGGAACAGAGATTAAAGTGTATCAGATCAAATATGCAGACAAAAAGCACGTCAAAGAGTATCAGGAAGCGGCGAAGACCATCAATGTAGCGGCAAAGTGTATCAGAGGAGATTTTCTCAGGGCTCGAGGAAAATCCAACATTAAAACGAAAGCTCTGAAAGTCAAGAAGCAATTGAAGACACATTAAAGGCTCACCAGCACAAATGATTGCACATTAAACTCACAGAAGATCAGTGGGCCAGAACTTAATGCACAGTTATGACAGAACCACTACACCAAGTCACACAGGACACCTCATCAACTCAACTTGATTCAGTTGCCTCTAGCGCAGCCCAAAGGACTTACTTGCATTTAATTCCAGCAACAATTAGGTTTTAGAAAAAGCTTTTTCTGGCAGACCTGTTTAGGTCAATTGTAATAAATGACTTTAGATATTTTGCTTATATATACGACCCTGAAAAATGGAGTAGGGGTTGGTTGGTCGATTAGTAGCTTGATCTTTGGTATTTCGATATTTTTCTCAAGCAGAGACTTGCATTGTAACTGTGATGCTTTCTATAATCAAAGACTGCTGAAAGCATGGATTCTGAAACTGTCTGTTGTGTTTAATTGGCCGAGGAGTGACTGTGGAATTCTTGTGCTTCTACATGGTTCAATAAGTGTTTCTTAACTCTGTTTGTTTTATCATCATTTCGCCATCTAAATTTTAGAAAAGAAGAATAGTTTAGGATTTGCTTAGCTGCACCTTGGGCTCAATTTCTGCAATTTTTCATGTTTTCATCAGGAATAGTTATGAACATGCATACTTAAATTATCTTGTTTACGCTGTTTCTTTCACTTATGAATGATAATTTAGGAATTCTTAACTGCTCCTAGATAACCATTCATTCACTTCTCCTCCCTGTCAGTTCTTGATGAAAGATTCTTAATTGCCTTTCATCCCTGACCATCATTCCATACTTTCAGCAAATTGATAATTGTATCATGTGTGGCTATCCCGCTCCACAATCCTCTTGTGACCAGGAAAACACAACAGCAAGCCTTAATCCATGACTCCATGCCCAATGGTTTGAAACTTATCATACCTTACCTTGCCTCTCTGCATGGAATTTTCTACCTGGCATACATATTCCATCCAAACAAAACAACAAAACCCCTGAACCCAACAACTAGCCTAAAATCATCATCAACAAAGTTAAATCATTAAGAGAGAGCCCTCTCTGATTGCAGGTGGGCTAGAACCTGCAATCCAAAGTTTGGTTTGTGGTTACCTCGGCCGTATCCCTACAGGAGCTTAGGGACAACCTGAGTGATAACAGGAGGCAGAGTCTCTAACAGAAATAAACCAAAGCACACAGCCTCCACTCTCCACGGTCCTAACAAAATTGAAAACCATTTTTTACGAAAACACCATTTAAACTTCATCGAATTTTGATGGTGCTTTTTATACTAAAATGCTCAGTAACCTTGGCATTTCAAGGCCTCGTCCTTGTCTAGACAGTGGCCCGTTTATCAACCTAGTTCTATTGAACTTATGCGATCTCATTGGATCCTGACATGGAGTGTACTCAATATTATAGAACTCAAATGTCATGTTGTCCTTTGAAGTCTCTTTGCCCCAAATTGCATAATGCGCTTCAAAAGAAGAAATTATCAGAGTTAAAGAATTAAAACCCACATTGGCCTTGCTCAATCTAGATGCTTTAAATGGTGGAGAACATGTATTCTAACACCCACCCAAGATGTTGAAAAGGGTTCTAGTGCAACAATAAATCAACTCTCAAATCTATTTTAATAATATGTTTTATTTCTAGTTTCAGTTCCATTTGAGGAATCCACTGATAGTACATTTTGAATCAAGGTGTTTCATCCAAATAGTAATATTTCTTCATGTTTCTTGGAGCTTTGAATTGAAATTTCATACCTTGCTTCCTTTCTCTTTGTTTTATAATAACCAATATGCTTGTGGAATTTTACTTACTTTTTCATTTATTTATGTGCAAAAATAGATGGAGTTGTTTTATAAAATTGATAACTGTGAAGAGAATTCTATCATTGGCGTGGTCAAGTGTCGAGAAGGTTGTACATTTTCTGAAATTTGTCATGAAATTGTGGATGATGAAATCGTTGGATACCCTTTTGATTTTATCCAAGATGGAACAGGTTTAAATTCAAAGCAAGAGAAAAAATGGAAAGTTTGTACAACACTTGTAGGCATCAAGAGGAAACTAGGCACATTTGATGTGGAAGAAGAGTGTTCAAATGTAGTGGAAACAATACCAATATTTGAAAACATTGAAGTGAATGTGGAGGGACCTATGCATAAGTAACCAAGAGTTAAAAATATGTCTTTGTTAGTGGAACAAGCCATAGTTGTTAATCCTAGAGTATTGGCACCTTGGGAAAAAAAAGTTAAAAGTTTAATGGAAGAGTTTGTCAATGAAAAAATTACTCTCAAAGTATATTCAGAAAAGGGAGAATCTAAAATAAATATCCATTGTGAAATTTGTGGCACTGATTATGGAACAGGTGATGTATCCTTGGCATCACGAACAACACGCAACAAACCATCATATGAAAACAGGGGCTCATCAACAACGCCTATTGATGCCAAGTGGTACTGAAATTCCTTCATGTAACGAAGTACAATAGACAGTCATGCTTGGAGATCAATTTCATATTGATCAAGCAATCAAACTTCTAGATGATTTCAACAAGATGCAATAGCCTAATTTGTTCAAGGTGGTGGAAGCAACACTTGCATACTATAAGGACATGAAAAAAGTGAGAGTGGAATGTACATGATGCAATAAATGGTTTTGTTTAGTGCCGACAAGTGGTAATATTGTCAGTTCTCTAAATGAACACATGGAATCAAAGAAGCACACTACTACTACTACAAATGAGGGTTCACATGAGGAGATTGGGTGGAGGAGTGGCACAGTTGGGAGACCCAAGAAGCCTACCAATGATAAGTCCCAACAAAGTTTGACTAGGTTCTTGGTCCCATTCTCACCATTAATATTACATAGGGGATCTTCAGGTGCAGATCCTTCTACTTTAGGTGTGTTAATTAACAGCTTAGACTAAACTTGAATATGAATTTGTATATTATTTTATTTATCTTACTTCAAATTTATTTGTTTGTTGTCATCTTATTACATTTCAATTATCCCCTTGTTACTACAATGTTGGGGGTAATGGTATCCTTATATTGATAGAAGTGGGGAGAGATTGGAAACAAAGGTCCTAATGGATGATCAAAGGGGTAGAAAATTATGGGCCATAGAGAAGCATACCAAGATCATGTTATGTTATGAGGGTATTGAATGTCGTATTGATGGTACATATAGGCATATTCATTACCAGAGGGCTTCTGAGATAGGGATCCCATTCGATTCATTAACATGCAACTTTTGTAATTTGGTTCCAGAATGTGATGACTTTAGGATGCAATTATATTGTGAATCAATGTGCACCAATAAAAGAAGTGAACGAGATATAGAAAAAGGTAGAAGACTTGACTATTTGACTCAAAATGAACTGAAGAATGTTGCAAAGGTTACAAATGCTAACAATAGATCAACAATGTGACCTCTTTGGTGGGAGAGAACAAAGGTTTCTACACTCTCTATTAGAATGATATCCCTAAAGGAAAAGTTGTTCGAATCGATAGAAAGGAAGGATGTCTTTAGGTTTTGCAAGGATGTGTGTGAGGCACATAAGCAAGGAAAATTACAAGGTAAAGTTGCAGTTTGGGAATTTGTCAAGGATATTTTTCATAACTTGATGCATGCAAAAGCAGGAAGAAGGTATAGTACATGCACAAAATTCCTTTATGAGATGATCAAGTTATGGGGAGGTCCTAGATTACATAGCTTTATTATCTTGAATCTGGATGGTCCTTCAATATCTATGACTTTAAGGCAAGTTAGAAATTCATTAGCATATATCCCAGGGGAGCACGAGCATATTTTTGAGGCAGTCAGAAAAGTTTATGCTTCTTATAAATCCAAGCATGGTATAGATGGCCTAATTCATGTATTGCTCGTTGAATATGAAATAGTTGTGAAAAAATATGTTAGGTGGGTAGAAAAAATTGATACACTAGTGGGGTTTTTTGGTACGAAAGAAGAACATCGATGCAAATCACATTTCTTAGTGAGAGTTGGTGACGGAGCTGTAGGATATGAGATTATAATAGATTCTTTTAAGAACAATGTTATTGGCCATTATGCATTTGTTATTATCATAAACCCTTTACATGAAAAGCTTCCTCGTTTGGTTGTGGTTGTTCATCCAACATGCAATAGGTTCAATGCAAATTTTGTTTATCAACAATGGGAAAAGGTAGAATCTATGTGGAAGAAACATGTGGAAAATAATTTGGGACCTATTGTTGGTCATTCCTCGGATGGGGATAGCAGAAGAAGGCAACTTATGTTGAGGGATTATTCTTCAACATCAGGTCTTCGATATCAAATTCCTTGGGAAGGGTTGAGGCTAACCGAGTTATACAATGGTTGCAATGTAACAAGATTGCATGACCAAGATTACATCCACAACAAAAAAAATCTAGTGAATCCTTTGTTTAGCGGTTGACGAGAATTGGTTTTAGGAAATGATTACATAAGTTTTGGTCATGTTAGAATGGTTTATCACACTCTTAAAGTGGATGATCACACGCTTAAGGGTGAAGATATAGAGAGGATGGATCGACAAAATTGGCGATCCACACAACACATTGCTTTAAGGCATGTTCACAGGTGTTTGAAAGAGTTGAGAACTACACCAAGTGGAAAGTTAGAGAGGACACTAGCTACAGAGACTTATCTAATGATTGTAGCTGACTACATTGACATCTTTATGTCTCATAGTTTGAGCCTTTGGGAAAGGGTGCGAAATGCTTCATGATTTCATCATTTCTTCACATTATGGTTATGTTGGGTAGAGAAACAATCTCATGCTAATGTCAACATAAATTTCATCAGCAAAGAAGCATATCAAGATGTGAAAATTTCTTGCCATTTTGCAGTTTTGTTGATGAGATTGTTTCGAGAACATTACTCTAACTATCCATGTGTTTTTCACATGCCTGAGTCAGATGTATGTGAGAACTTCTTTATTAAAGTTGGTGGGATGGTTGGAGTGGAGAGGGCCTATGATTTCACTGACTTGCTTCATGTTGTTGGAACCCTTTAATAGAGTTGCTGAATAAGAATCAAATCTCCAAGGGATTCATTTTAATAAATCTCATAAGAAGCAAGAAAGCATTTGGAATAGATTTCACCAAGACACAATACAAAACATTGACATATTGTCACAATATGATTCAATATCCACAGACGCTAAAATTGTAGAAGCCCTTAAGATTGGATTGAAGGATGCACAATACATTTTATCAATTCTTGAAATGCAACTAGAAAACTACACTCAATCTTCTTGGTGGGTTAAACCATGGACAGAGGATCAAAATTATCCAATATTCCAAATTGTGGATGAAGTAGTTGATGCTTCTCCACCGAGGTGTTCCAACTCTATATTCCAATCTTCATCATCATTGGTACACAATGAAAGTGAATTGCAAATAATGGAAAGTGAGTGGAGACACGAGTTGGATGAAATTTTAGATTCCATTGATGAAAATGGAAGCAAAATGATAAAGCCAGTGGTGGATCTTGATGGTGAGGATATGTTTAAATCATGTTTGGTTATTCAGTTGAATGGGAATCCAACATTATCCAAAGATAGGTTGACAAAAGTGAGAAATGGGGTCTACTTTAAGCTAGATGGGAAGGCTCCACAAAAGGGTGTTTCAATTGGCTTTGGAATTGGATCAGATTGTGGGATGTTGTTTGAAAGCAACTCAATTCCCCCCACAGAACGTGCTACAAGAAAAGGTGTTCCTCGATGTACAAAACAAGGTGTTTCTTGTGGAACGTGGTACATTAGAAGGGTTCAAAGAATAAGGAAGAAGGATGGTAATAGGGTGTTTGGTTACCATAATGACATTGACCTTTTGGATAGATTAGAAGGCATCGAGCTTCAATTATGTTGGTATAGTAGAATAAAGGGGAAACACATGTATAAGTACATTTGACATATCATGCTTTTGTACAACTTGAATTTGTTATAGCAATCACAAAGTTATCATACAATGCTAGGAATGATACATACAAATTAGAAGAATATGATTACAAAGTTTTTTCAGATTTTGCGAAAATTTTGAACAAGGTAGATTTTCAAAACATTCTACTTTCTCTTTCCTTATGTATTTCCATATGTTGGATCATTTATAAATAATTATTGGTTGTATTTTTTATTTGTTTGTATGAATTTGATGTTAATTTTGTACTTTTTGGTTTTAGGTCTAGTGAATAGTTCAAATGGTAAATGTTTGGGATAACTCAACCTTTTTTTGCTACTTTATTTTTGGTGTAAGTTTCTTTCACTAACCATTCATCCTTTTGTAGTTGTGTTTCATTCAAACGTTAATTTGGTCCCTTTGAAGTTGGTCCATTTAATCATGAAAAACAAGAAGAGGTGGTTCCTTTTCCATGAATATGTTTTGTGGATAAGTATGTGGTTATTCTCACTAATGTTAACATTTTCCTTGAATTTTTAGATTGACGGTTCGCTTGCTAGAAAGGATATCAAGGATCTAATGGCACGAGCTTCAGTCAAGATGGTTTCTGCTCACTCAAGTCAACAGATTTACACCAGAGCAATGTCTAGCACATGCAATGCATTTTATTTTGAATGTTTATGTGGTAGTTGGATTTCCTATTTTTTAAATTGGATATATAAATCAGATTTTGTAGTTCAAATGTGTCATCAAAGTCTTTTTGGAATTATTTATGTTTTGGCCATACACATGGGGTCTATAACACTTGGTTATTATTTTCAATTGAGTCCTCAATCATATTTTAGGCATTTCCTTTCAGTGCTTTCACTCAACAACATTAATATTAATTATTATATGTAAAGGCTTTTGGACATGTGATGGTAGTTTGTATTTAAATTGTTTGCAACTTTATTGAGATACGTGCTTCTAGTAGATTGTTTGGGTGATGGCACTTTGCTTTCTTATTTTTGCCTACATTGATATATATGTGTTTTATGGGCCTTGCAATGTGTGTGTATGATCCAAGGGCTATTTTAAGGTGAATGGTATCTGATTTTTTTGCAACTTTTGGATTGAAAAGAATTTGATAAGGTGAATGGTATGCAAATTTTAATTCATTTTATTTTTCCAAAGAAAGAATACATACGTTTCTATTTCATGGTTTGGAAAAGGAAAATACATAGAAAACTTCTTATAACATGACATATCACCTCCAAAAAGGAAAATAAGGCCACTTGGGGGCCACTTTTCACAAACTTTCATACAAAATATACCTATGATCTCTCCAGGAACACAACTAGAAGAAAAAAATATGCGTTGTTGAGCGAGGTAGGTTGTCAATGGGAGGTGATGTACAGCTAGTTCCCAGCTTTCTGTTGCTTATTGGTCTCTCCATTATCCTAGAATCTCCAAGATGGCTGGTAAGATTTTAGAATTCTTGAATTATTGCAATAAATGATATTAACTACATAAGCACTTTGAAAGGGCACTTCTGAATTAATTCGAATATCACACTTTGAATATCATGTAGTTCATACCCTTGTTACTGGGCACTTCTGAATCAATTTGAAATGATCTTGGGTCATTATGAAATGATTTATTTTATGAGGCTAATTTATATCTATCTTGCATTTCCTTTGGCTCATTTAAGGCACAGACTAGCCCTTTCCTGAGGCCCTTCTCGACCTTTCTGGGACCCACCCCCCCGTCTGAGGCATTTTTGTATTAATTTTAGGCCTGTTCCAGGACCTATTTGGGCCCTCTTCTTGGTAGACCTCAGTAGTATTTGACCTAAGTATTTTCAATGGCATCTCTGTGGAAAAAATTTGGGATTATTCTGAGTGAAGTTGGAGGACATTATTGTGTTATCTCTCTATGGTTTCTAGAATAATATGATGCTCATTTAAGACTCTATTTTGGGCTCTTTTGAAAGCAATCTATATATATTCAAAATACCTCCAAGGCAGATTGCTTGTGGCCTTATCCTCACCTTTTGTAAGATTTATCATTTCCGCCAAATTTGAAGGGTTTGTTGAGTTATATCTAGACCTCTCTGGAATTGCATCTAGGACTGATCAAGGGCTTATTCAAAGAAATGATAGAAGCATGTAAGGAAATGATAGCTATAATAAAACCATGTGTTGCTTCTAAAACAATTACAAGAAGTCTATTATTGGCCATCTCAAGAGCAAATCTCTCTTCACTACTGGTATTGGTGTATTTTCTTAAATTTCAATTTGATTTTATGTTTTTCAATAATGATTATTATATTATAAAGTGTATTATTGTAGAAAATTTGGGATAGGTTAACCTGATACTGCAATATAAATCAAAGCAAAATATTATAACCTACTTCTACTATCAATTTGCGGAAGCTTAAAGATCGAGCTGAACAATATAACCAGAAGAAGAAGAATCAATGGCACAATACACATGAAAATAATTTGGGGAAATCCTTAGATAAAAACCCCACACTATTGTATTATCATACATGGTGGAAATACATAGGAATTATACAAAGCCTTAGCTCTCACAGCTAGCCAGCTCTTAGTACAATCCTCACAGATGCTCACAGGCAATCTTGGCTTCTCTCCAACCTTCCTATCTGCCTTCCAAGCTCCTATTTCCTTGCATTGTTCCTTGTGGATGATTAACCTATTACCAATTGGATGATCAAACCTTCAAAACTGCACAATCCTCAAGGATAAATCCTTGACTGCATGCATGATTTTTCTCCATGAGAAAACACATGCAACTGATTGTACATTGTCCTTGAACATTTATCTCAACTGGGCCTTTCTCATAATAGACATGCATGAGTTTCTGATGAGGGAATCTTCAATTAACTGGTGTAGCACTAGTTGAGTGCATTAATGCATCAACTGACTGTTAACTCACTATTAGTTCCTCAAACATTTTGGAACTAATTTAACTGGACTTAACTCAGTGAACCGAGTTAACTAATTACAAATCAAATATAACTCAATCTTATCTCCTTAATTTAAGGGATAACTCTTGCATGACTTCAAGAAGACTTATATCTTGAATTTCTCCAACTAATTAATTTAAAATTAATTAATTAATTATTTCCAAGTAGTTGTTAAGACTAAATTTGAGTTTAATTCACAATTTAATTCAAGGACAAATTAAATTGGAATATTCTTGTTGCCATATTTCAACACTCCCTCTCAATAATAAAGGAATTATCTGCCACCCCGATCCTATCTCTATGGAACTTGAATTTACACTTTGACAATTCCTTTGTCAAAATGTCAACATCTTTCTCCTCTGTCGAAATATACTGCAGCAACATGATCCTCCTCGCTACGCAGTCTCTGAGATGATGATATTGGATGTCAATGTGCTTGTACCTATCATGAAATATTGGATTCTTAGAGAGTTTGATACAACTCTGATTATCACAATAGATCACGGTTGGATCCCTCCTCTGAACAAACAAACCAACTAGGATTTTCTACATCCAGATGGCCTCACATGCTGTCTGACTTGCAGCCATGTATTATGCCTCTATCAAGTTGAGTGCAACCGACCTCTATTTCATGTTGTACCAAGAAACTGCTACTGACCGAAGGTTAAAAATCCCTCCTGATGTGCTCTTCCAATCTGATGGACTCCCTGCCCAATTTGCATCAGTGAAGCCCTGTAGCTTCACTCCCTCTATCCATCTATACCTTAATCCATACTAAGATGTGCCTTTGAGGTATCTCAATACATGCCTTGTTGCCTTCCAAAACATCTTGGTAGGCTGAACCATCGCTTGACTCAGGTGATTCACTGCATAGCACAAATTTGGTCGTGTGTTTACTAAGTACATCAGTGAACCCACAAGCTACCTGTACACAGTAGCCTCTACCACTTCTCTTGAAGTAGCAACCTCCTTCCTCCAATTACCTACTAGAGGAGTCTACATGGGCTTGCACTTCTCCATGTGGAATCTCCTGAGTATCTCGTTGGCATACTTGCCCTGAGACACAAACAACTCCCCATCCTTTTGTCACACTTCCATGCCAAGGAAGTAATGCATGAGATCCATGTATTTCATCTTGAATTCACACGATCAACTAATCATCACTAGTCAATATGAGATCATCAAAATAAAGTACAATGATTAACAACTTACCTTTCACCATGACATGGTACATGTTCACATCCACTTCACTCTTTGTGAAGCCCAACTCGGTGAAGTAGTTGTCTATCCTGGTGTACCAAGCACAAGGTGCTTGCCTCAGCCCGTACAACACTCTCTTGAGTCGGCACACATGAGAGTCATGATCGAAGGTTTCAAAAACTTCTGCCTGCTCTATGTACACCACTTCCTCAGTTTGGCCATTGAGGAATGCAATATTCACATCCATCTGATGGATCTTCCAACCCATCTGTGCTGATAGTGCCAACATAGATCTGATAGATGAGTACCTTGAGACAGGAGAAAAAGTCTCATCATAGTCAATCCCCTCGACCTGTAAAAAGCCACAGGCAACAAATATTTCTTTATGATTCTCCACACTACCATCAGCAACTTGCTTTACCTTGTAAAGCTAATGGGAACTCACAACTAACTTGTTCTTCGGTCTCGGAACCACGTCCCAAACACTATTATGAACTATGGAGTCATACTCCTCCACCATAGCATCAACCCAAACCGACTGTTGCACTGCTTCCTCAAAGGAAGATGGCTCGGTCTCAACACATTCCCCAACAAGGGACATGTATCCAGTGTACCTCTTAGGTGACCTCCTATGTTTGCACTGAGAAGATGGTGCTCCCAAATTCTCTCTCGTACCTTCCAACAATGTGTTACTTCTCTTGTGCGCTTCCGTCCATCTCTAGAAGACTCTGCTTGAGTGGATGTCTCCACTCCTGGAATCTCTGCATGCAGCTACTCCACATCAGTCTGAGGCTCCTCCTCCTTAGGAGCTAGTAGTTCCTCCACGGCCTGTAGTTAGAGCTCCCTCTCAAGGGAAACTTGCATGGCCTTCTGCTCATCAAATTTGAGATCTCTGCGAACCATTGTCCTCTGACTGGTAGGAAAGTACACCTGGTAGTCGTGAGGTGTATCATTTTACCCCACAAATATCCCCAACTTTGTTGTCGACTCAAGCTTCTGCCATGCACCCTTTGTCACATGGAAATATACCAATGAGCCAAAGATCCTGAAGTGACCCACATCTGGTCTCTTACCGGAGAAAGCTTCCTCTGGTGTCTTCATCCCAAGAATGTGATGCGGGCTTCTATTCTGCAAATATACCGCTGTGTTGCATGCCTCAGTCCACAAGTGAAGTAGTAGGCCTTGGTCATGCAGAATTACCTGTGTTGCCCCTATAATAGTTTTGTTCTTCCTCTCGGCCACCCCATTTTGTTGTGGGTTATGAGGTGTCGCCAACTCTCGTTTAATTCCTTCCGCTACACAAAAGTCCTTAAACTCTTGAGAGACATATTCTCCACCGTTGTCGCTTCTCAAGGCCTTGATCTTATTCCCTAACTCTTTCTCGACCAAAGCTTTGAACTCACCAAAATTTGTGAAAGTTTGGTCCTTATTTTGCATGAAATAAATCCAACATTTACGAGAATAGTCATCAATGAAAATCACATAATACCTTTGCTTCATTGTGGATTCCATCGAGAATGGTCCACACAAATCAGTATGAACTCACTCTAAGATAGCCTCTGCTTGACTGTCTCGATCATGAAAGGAATACTTGGTGTGCTTTCCCAAGGTACAACCTTTGCATGTGTCAAATTTCTCAAGTTTACCTTTGGGAAGTCATGTAGATATCTGTTGCATTATCTTCAAAGCCTCATGATGCAAATGGCCCAACCGCCTGTGCCACAACTCGCCAATGTCTTGGCTTTCACCAATTCTAATTTTGTACTCAATGTTGCACAATCATCTACCTCTAGTTTATAGAGATTCATCACCTAAATCCATATCCTCTTGGTCTGAATCATGGCTATGTGTCTAAGGAATGCCTTTCCTTTATTGAAGACAACATCGTAGCCTTTGTCCTCCAACATCAGGACCGATACCAAGTTCTTCTTCAGTCTAGGCACATACATCACATCTATCAAAATGAGAGGAGCTCCATGCTCCCTCTGAAAAGCAACCGTGCCCACTCCTGAAACACTATACCTTCCGTCGTCACCCATCTCTATGTGCATCTTGAGGTCTTTCTCCTCCAAGTAACTAAATAAATTTTTATCACTGGTCATGTGGAATGAGGCTCCACTATTAAGATACCATACACAACCCATCATCGATGACACCATGCATGTGATGAGGGTAAAGTCCATTTCGAACTAAGAGGCTAATGCCTCACCTTCCGATTCTTGGACTTCTTCGATGGGAAATTAGTCGAATAATGTCCCATCTTGTGAAAATTAAAATATCTTACTTTAGACATGTCACCCTTCTTCCCTCCATGAGAATAATTCGATTTGAAATGGGAATCCTTCCCCTTCCCTTTCCTTGCCTTACTTGCTAAGACCAGATTTTCTTCATCATTATTCTCAAATGAAGAACCATCTTGTGTGCTCCTCCTGATCTCCTCTTGCATAAGATCCGACCACATTGGTTCCCAATCCAGTAGTTTCTCCCTTCCATTCACAGAGTCCTGGTAGCCATTCCAATTCTTTGGAAGGCCAAGGAGAGTGAGGCTCACCATATCATTATTGGCAGTAGTTATTCCCACACTACCAAGCCCATCTCTACAGGTGGTGAGCTTGTTTAGATATGTGGAAATAGTATCGCCCTTCTCCATCTTGATTCTTCGAAGCTTATCCTTGAGCGCCAATTTCCTCTAGTCACTACTATGCTAGTAGAGGTCCTTCAATGTCTTCCACATTGAAAATGGAGTATCCTTCCCATGGAGACTTGAGACAATATGGTCTCGAACTCCCTTAATGATGATCTGTCTCGCCTTCACCACACACTTCTTCCACTCAGCCAACTCTTGTACATTAGTTGAAGTTCGCTTTGGGATTTCTTGATCAATGAATTCCTTCAAGCCATTTCCTTATAATACAGCCTCCATTCTATATTTCCATGCTATGTAATTCGTGCTACCTTCCAAGGCATACTTGAGTCTCAAGCCATAGAACGCCATTGGCCAACCTTGAAGTATGATATGAATTCGATTTGCACCTGCAACCTCAAACTTCAAACTTCGAATTCTCTTCTCAGTATATTGTTCACAGCTCTGATACCATGTAGAAAATTTGGGATAGGTTAACCAGATAGTGCAACATAAACCAAAGAAAAATACTATAACCTACTTCTACTATCAATTTGCAAAAGCTTAAAGATCGAGTTGAACAATATAACCAGAAGAAGAAGAATCAATGGCACAATACACATGAAAATACTTTGGGGAAATCCTTAGATAAAAACACCACACTATTGTATTATCATACATGGTGGAAATACATAGGAATTATATAAAGCCCTAGCTCTCACAGCTAGCCAGCTCTCAGTACAATCCTCACAGATGCTCACAGGAAATCTTGGCTTCTCTCCAACCTTCCTCTCTGCTCTCCAAGCTCCTATTTCCTTACGATGTTCCTTGTGGATGATTAACCTATTACCAAGTGGATGATCAAACCTTCAAAACTGCACAATCCTCAAGGATAAATCCTTGACTGCATGCATGAGTTTTCTCCATGAGAATACACATGCAATTGATAGTACATTGTCCTTGAACATTTATCTCAACAAGGAACATATCCTAAAGATGAGTATTTCCTAGGTCTAAAAGTGGGAAGAGGCTTTGTGGTAGGAGATCGGATCTTGGGATTGAAATTCACCCACACAAGATCACTACCTATGTCTTGAACCAACAAAACTTGTTGAGGAGGGGTTCCCACGTTCACAGTAAAAACCTAAAATATACAGTGAAGGTAAAAGGACACAGTAAAGAACAATCAAATTATATGAGGATTAAAGAGTATCAGATTGAAGACCAAGTCAAGTAAATCAACTAGCATTAAGATAAACAGTAGGGAAGACAGTTACAAAACAGAACATACAAATTCATGACAAAGTGAAGACAAATGAAAAACAGAGCAGTAAAAGTAAAAAGTAAACAGTAAACACTAAAAGTAAACATGAAGACATTGAGAGTTAAAAAAAGATGAAAACACTTTCACCAGCTACAAGGAATTTTATCCAAAGTAAAAGTAAAAAACAGTCAAAAGAAGTTTAAGGTTAAAAGATGAAATTAGAGCAAAAATGGTACATTCTTCATAAAGTTCCTATTTAATTCATAGTTTTGCATAAACAATTGTGGCTAATCCAAGAAGTATTTCGAGAAACTGGAAGAATTTTTTGTTCCTAAAAGGCCAAGCTACAAATACCTATCTCACTTTTTACACAGCTATTACCAATAGGGAGATAAGTGCATTTCTTCACAGCCTATTTTTCAGTTTGTGCAAAATCCTGTTTTTGACATCTTTTTGCAGAGAATATTGTGAATAGATGGGGATGAATTTTGGGAAACTAAGAGAGGTTTATTTCAAAAACATTCTTATCTACAAAAAACTCTTTCATGTTTTACATATCTATCACATATTGAGATATACAACCGTATCATTGGGCCCTAAGTTTGCAGAATTTCTAAGGCAGAATGCACAAAGGAAGGATGCAGTTAGTGACTGGGATGTCTCATCATCAACTAAGAGTTGCTATCAAATTCGAATTTCACTTGTTTGTCACCATAAATCCATAGAAATAGTGTCAAATAGATTCATTAGTTTGGAATGTCCTTTATTAAAGTTTTATTAATGTAAACAGTTGGAGATATTTGTGAAACTAATCTTGATATTTTTTCAAGATATTTCAGCTTATAATTAGTATAAATACTTCTCCATTTGAAGTATTTTAGGTGGATTCATATACATTGTTGTAATATTGGTTATTTTGGAATAAAGTGTTGTTGGACCAAATTTTGTATGGCTTGCTGGACAAAGAATTAATGCAAGGGACTTTTCAAAGATTCCTTGAATCAAACACCAGATCAATAAGTCCTCTATACCTTATGTTTTACAGTTTTCTTGTTTATTATATCATCTATGTTTCACATCTAAATAATAAATGAAAAAGATTAATTCAGAATATGCTTAATTTCACTCTATTTTCAATCGTTATTATTCCCTATGTTTTCTTCTGAATTAGGATAAATAGTGAAATCTTAATTGCTCATGTTTTCTAGTTCTTTCATTTTGATTATATATTAAAGAACACTTAACTGCTCTTTAATAGTAATCATTCACGTTCCCTCTTTAAATAGGTTGAAGGATTCTTAACTGCCCTTCACTTATTTTGAAACCATTCCATTTATTCCAAGTCTTTATTTGTTCCCTGTTCGACCATCTTGCCCTGTGGAACCATCCTTTGTTAAGAACCCAAGTCCAGTTAAGCCATCTTCTTTGACTCCATTAGCCCAATGGCCTAAACTAGTCAGTCCTACCCCTCTGCTATTGAATCTCACCACCCAAACTCAAACAAAACTCATAAACTTCACAACTAGCCTAATATCTTTCAAAACAAAGCTAAAACTTAAAGAGAGAGCCCTCTCTGGATATAGATTGGCTAGATTCTGTATCTAAAAGATTGGTTTGTGGTTACCTCGGACCCCTTTCCCCTTCTTACAACTTCTAGGAAAATCTGAGTGATAACATAACCCAAGCAAGATATGTAACAAAGGAGAATGGTTTTGATGGTACAGGTACACTAGAGAACTGTGCCTAGGTCAAACATGCAGAGCCAATGAAGGAAGTGCATGACTCGAGGGAAAAAATACTTGAAGGTCAAGCAGGACAAATGGCAGACGAGATTGGTTCACTTTCCAACCATACTGCAGTAAAACAAACCTCTGAGCCCCCACTTAATGCATCCAGCTAAACTTCTATGGTTTAAATTTGTGCATTGTTGGAGGTTAGCTTCTTAATTTACATATTATTCATTGGTAGTTCTGCGCTAGGTTTAGAGTTTGAAGAGAAGAGGAAAACCCTAGGAGTGTTTCTTTAATATTTCAATGATAGATTATTGTTATCCTACATATCATAGCAAAAATGGAACTTGGCTTTTGCAGCGACTCTTGCTACAGTTGCATAGTCATTGATTAGTTGCCATGGTTTTGGTTCTTTGAATTGCATTTCTTATCAATCTACTTTTTGTAAATTTAACTTATCTAGTTCCTTTTATAAATGTCCACTGTAGTTTTTAGCTTCTTGCACATGATTTTATTAGCCTTTTCGTTATGATGTAGCAAATTATCCATGAATTGTTATGTAGCTATATTTAGTTCTCAATATATTCAATTTATCAATAGTATGGAAAATGGTTAGGTTTAGATGCTTTATAGTTCTTATTTCCCATTATACATTATCTGAAGCAAGGAGATGTGAAATTTTATTTCTCAAAGTCCATTATATATGTAGTTTTGAAAGCCTAGAGGTGTTTGGGTGTGCCCCCAATATTCTAATTTTCTTGTTCAAGATTTTATTGATTTTAGCTTTCTAACCTAAACGAGGTCTCTACCTTGTTGCATCTAATGAAGCTTGAGACCTAAATAGAGTAGGATTCAGGAGAAAATCTCAATTGCAACACCGATGCAAAATTTGTTTAGGGTGAGTCTTTCTGGGAATTATGTGTTGCTAATACCTTCTTGATTATGGTTCATTTTTCTTTCTTATTCTACAAAGATTGGCTTAATTATATTTGTTTTAGTATTAATTTTAAGTTTTTGGATCATGTTCTTTGTTTTAATGAGATAGTTGATTTATAGGCATTTTATTGGGAACCCTTAAACCATCTTAAAAATTAAAAATAAACATTTCCCACATTTTTGATATTTGTTTTACTGTTGGAGCGGGTCCTAAAGATATTTTTTTGTGTTTAACCTTGAATGATTTTGATTTAGTGGTGCATGATTTGTTGATTTGAAGTGTCAAATTTATCTTCCACAAGCCTTTCTTTGCGTTCTTCATGTATTGTAACAAATGGACCTTATGTAGACCATGAAACATTTTTGTGATAAAGTAAGGATAACATTCTATTGAAGTGAATGTGATAACCTGTAGGAATTGAGGTGGGAAAGGAAGGGAACAATACTACTTTAGTAGGTGGTATTATTTTTGTATATAATTTTGTTAATAATGTTTATGGGCTATTGTAGTTTTTATAGCTACTTATCAATGTTTTGGTACTTAGGTGAATTGTATTTCCTCTCTTTATAAACTCTAGTCATGGAAAATAGAAAGGGCTTCACTGTATTAGTGGCAAGAACCAGCGTCCTTGTAGAGTTTATGTGAAGTGTGGATTTACTTTTTTCTTGATGGCACAAAACTATATGCCTTCTATTTCGTTGAAATTTTAGGCCTTAAATTTGATCTTGCATAGGTTGCTTCGTTATAGGGCGATAAGGCTCTTGGTTCTTGGTGTTCAAGGCATTACTTTAATATTGTTTAGCTTAAATTTTCAAGAGATTCTCTAATTATAGAAATGTCAGGGTCATTCCTATTTCAAGGAAGCGATATTAGTTCTTAATATTGTTTCTAGGGTTGTTTCTATTTCCTATATGATGTTAGTTCCAATGTGGTTCCAATGCAACCACTCATTATGTAAAAGAGACCTTAAAGAGAAATCCATTATTTCTAGATTGAGTGGGCCTAATGGTTAAGCGCGTGTGTTTCCTCCTAAGAGGTCACAGGTTCAAAACCAAAGGGGGTAGAGTATGTATGTCTTCATTTACTTAGCAGTCAAATCACTATGGGGAGGTGGGTCCCTTGTCCCACAAGTAAGAGGGTCTCATACACCAATGTGGGGTCTAGCTTGGTTGCAACCTTTAGAATTGTATTTCATAGGTATGAGAGTGCAAGGAAGCCTTGTCTTTAGTGAGGTGCGTGATAAGGTAATGCTTGCCTTCAACATGTAGAAAATATTGTTGACATTTGGAGGTTTATTTGGAATACACCATTGTTTTTTAGCTAGCCAAATGGAGCATATCACCTCTATAACTAAAATTGTGTCTTATGTTCTAGTTGTAGTCCATTAATTTAATGCTTCAGTGTTATCTCCAATCCATTTTTTCATTTTACATAGTCTATGAGTGATAGTCCATATCTCATTGGTGAGATGACAGTGAATCAAAAGGTGATTTCATTCTTTCGTGTTATTCACTTAAGAGCACATGTGTTGGTACTTTTCCATCCTCTTCTTCTAAGCATGTCTAGGTTGGGATTACACCCTTGTTTTGAGATTTGGGGCCCCAACCTTGGTTGTAGATAGTTGTCTTGCATCTAGAGGGTCTAGACTTGTGCTTGAACACCTTATTTGGTGCAAAACTATTCATAAAGATTCATCAATTGATTTTTCATCATCATATAGATCAATTTATATGTTATTTTATATACATGCACATAATAAATCTTCCTAAAACATGGTTGATCTTTGTGTGCCTTAGCCAACAATGCTTCTCCATGTGGGAGGGAAAAGAATGCTTCTATATCTGGAATCAAAGAAAGTCCATCCTATCGAAATCAAAGAAATTCCATCCTATCATGTTGGTTGGCCCTCCCTTCCCAACTGTCATTGAATAATACTCTTCCTTTATAAAGATTGAAAGTATTTCTTCACTTCGGTGTTGCGTTCATCCTTTCTGTTATCTCTCAAAGATTATCCACCCCCATGATACCTTCCAACTATGAAACAACCAATGGAAAACAAAAAAATGGGGTTCTTGTCAAACGATAAAACAACGATAGATCTCAACGAAGAAGGGAAGGGGAACAAAAAATACCCGTAGAGAGCATTACAACAAGAACAACAAGCCCAGCACTAATCAATAGGACAGGGCAAGCACCTTGTAGTATCAACAATGGTGAGATGGCTATGGAAATGGCTAGGTTGCTTGGATGGATCATTCAGTAGAATTAGTATAGCTTGTTCACTGCCCCTTGAAACCTAATGAAACCTAATCTCCCATAAGGGCTAACTGCCTTATGTTACCTCTTTGTCCCTAAAAGAAGAGCTTGACCTTGACCTTGATCTTGACTTTGAGCTTGAGGTTACACTTTCCCTCAAGCTAAAATAAGAGCTTGAGCTTAAGGCAAGGCCTTTCATTACCACTCCCTGTTCCTCAAAGAAACAATAATAACCTTACTTTCATTCTAAGCCCGAACTTCCCTTCGGCAAGCAACAAGTATTATCAATGAGCAGGCAGTGTGCCTAACCCTCACAATGTGTATCATTCGGTGCCATATCATGTTATAGTACTGTACCGTGCATGTTGGGTGGATGTGTCAAGTTGTGATGGTTCCTTCTCTCATGGTCCGGTGGTTTGAATTTCCCTCTATTCTGGCAGTGTTGACTTCTCTTCTTTCTCTCTGGTGTGTTGGAAACCAGGGGGGCCTTCTCCTCTCTCAAGTATGGTAGCTCAATAGGGTACATATATTCTCATCCATTAAATGCCACAAATCATAGTGAGATGTGCCTGAGTGTGGGTTAAGTAATTGCATTGTGGGAGAACTAATATTCATTTACAATGTCTATCAAAATAATAAAGGTGCAACCAATATGCATTTACAATGTATATCAAAAGAAGAAAGGTGCAACTAATATGCATGTGGGGTCATAAGAGAGCCATCATGTCTCTATACCAGGGATATAAAAATAAAAGAGTATAAAAAATATGAATAAAAAAAGGGATACATACAATATTCAGTAAAAGTAGTGGTTTTATAAATTGGGAAGGTGTATTGGATTTATATTGGTAGGGGAATCAATAATGTGATTATTAGAGGTATTTTCCAATATGTAGTGAAATTAATGGTATTGTTTAGTATGCTACTAATGCACGTGCTATGTCAAAGGTTCAGCGAGTGAAGCCCCCGTGGATAAGACAAGCCAAGAAACTATGAGATCTATGAAGTATCATCTAAGTACTCCATTCAATAGATCAACATGGTATTGAAATAAGTGAAATAACAACATCACATATAGGAAAACAATGAATTCTTTGCATTAATATAAATGGAAGGAGATTACAACTATAAGTAGCAGTTGATCTTGTAGAAGAGATCCTCCAAGTTGTTGGCTAGTCCTTTCCTTGTCACAATATGCACCTTCAATCACCCTAAATGCATGGAATGATTACCACTCACTATAGCAGCATAAGGGCAGAATTATTCTCCAAAATCCAACCCCCAATCTCATAACAGGTTGGAAATATATAGAGAAGAAAGGCAAGTTAGGAGTTCTTATCCAATTATCATTCTAGGGTAAGATATACACCTTTAATGGAGGGATAGGATCAAAGGACAAGTGGTGAAAACTTCAATGTAGGTATGGATAGGATCTGAATGATTTATCAAGGTAAGTAGTTCTAACAACTTTTGGAAACTCCTGGAAGGTGAAGCTTCTGGAATCCTGATCATTCTCTCAGATCTCTAGAACCAATGTAGGTGCAAAGGGGAGCAACCTGTTGGTGACCAACGCAGGCCACAGTGGAATAACCTGCTAATGAGCAGACCCCAGTAGGCTTGCAGGGAGCGTTGGTCCTTAAACTGGGTCAAATGAAGCATTTTAGGGCTCAAACTCTGGGAAAATAAAGGTACATGCTTAAGGATTTGTGTAAGATGGTGACAAGGGGGAACAGGATGTTGATTGATCCCATTAGGAGGCTCACTAATTGGATGTGACAAAATGGCCTATAACGGAATGCCCCTAAAGTGAAAATCCAAAGATGATGTCTGATGACTAAAGTGCTTTACCTTGTGACAAGCAAGGATCAAGGAAATTCGATGAGCTTCATCTGTTACAATACGTTTACAACATGACATCTTTGTACGCTAAGGGAGACATACCCATACTCAGGTCATAAGCTAACACAACATGTACTATGATCAAAAATCACATCCATAGATGCAACTAGTGGACCCATGACTAGATGATTATCAATATGATCATAGGCATCATACATTATGATCTATGTGTAATCCTCAAATCACAGCCCAGATGGATGAAACTAGATATGGGGTATTCTATCTCATTCACGACCAATCAAAGTACAAGTCTAACCATGTGAATTAATGAGCTGGATTCGAACATGGTAGACACCATCTGATTATCGGACAATGATGAATTCGTTAACAGATGCAAGAGAGACCATCAATGATGTTAATGTCTCTCAAGGTACTATAGTACAATATGTATGGTGTGAATAAATGAGTTGATGTCAAACACCACCCAGAATATTTTGATCGAAGGATGATGATGTAGACATATCATCGAGAGCGAGGAAACTTGCCATTGATGTATGCAAGCTCTAAGGTACCAATGGGTGTTCCTTAGTCAACTTCTTGGATGATGTGTTGATGTCGATAGGAAGTGACCCGTCACAGGAGGGCCTTGATGTGTCCCCCATCAACGACAAGAAACGGGTATGATGATTGAGACAAAATTATCAAAATGATACTGACATGGAACTAGATCAAGAAAAGAGAACATGAAATGAAGCCTTAAGAGTATTGTAGCAAATATCAACTAAAGGACATCCCTTGAACACATCAATGACACTAAATAGAGTTGGAAGCTGTTGAGCCCTGAACTTGCATATTTCCTACACATTTTCCTAGACTCTTTCCATTCACCTGGACCTCCTAAGCTATCAACATTATTGCATATTAATCATAAAATAGCATTTAAAGTGGTTTTTAACTATGTCCTTGTGTTTGCTGTTTGAATTAGATTTTTGCTTATGAGCTACGGAATGCAGCCACTTTCTGCAGCTGGTTCAACTTTCCGCAGTCGTTTTTGTTAAACTCCAGGTTGCAGGTGTCATCAGGCAAAGTAAGCCACATGGGCAAGTTGGAAATGACCAAGACATGGATAAGGTCCTATTGGTCTAGCCGGATTCATCAGGAAAAGACATGGTGAACGATGGTCAAGCGGTGGTCAAACAGGGGAATCCTACAGCAACAGGACTCCATTTTCAAACACGTGAATATTTTCGTGGCTATTTCTAGATCTCTGGAGGCACACTGACACCTGTAGGCTGACCACAATGTGAATCCAATAACCGCTTTCAATAGATTGCATAATCTCGACAACCATGAAGCTAAATCCATGGAAGTTGTCTTTTACGTGTCGTCTATCAACGTAGTTTTATAGGAAAACAGTTGTGAGTTTCTTGTTATAAATAACGCATTTCCGCATACAGTTAGTCTTTTTGGTTGATGTGTCATGACACTAGTCCCACTGTGTTAACACTATTTTGAGATATAAAAGAAGACTCTACTTATACATGATTGCGTGAGCATAGTTCTTGATTGATAACCGGTTGGCCAAGGCTGTGCAGAGGGCCCCTGCACACTAAGGTTTTGTTCTTTTATCGTTGTATAGTTTTATGTAGTGTTTCTTTAATTCCATTGCATATATTCCACAGTTATTCACTTGTGTATATTCCTTTTGCTTATTAACATTTCACTCCTATTCATGACATTACAAGATTTGTATAGTATTGTTAACGTTGATCAGTGTGTGTGTATGTTTTAGGATAGAAGTAGGCCCGGGCACTTTTACACATTTCCTTTTGAAAAAACTAGTGACATGGAATCAGTCTTTCTGTTGACTTGCTTTTCTTAGTTTTTTTTTTATTTCAGTTTTGTTTTGTTGATTTTAATTTAGTTCATTTGCTTTGTTAGACAGTTTAGATATCAGATTGATCAAGTTGTTGATGATTACCTCCAAAAGCCATAGCTTAGACTTCCTGGCGAGGGGTCAAACTATGAATTGATGTGATTTGATTTTAGTTTTACTTTTCTGCAATTACATATCAAATTGCTCAAGTTGTTGATGATTACCTCCGAAAGCCATAGCTTAGACTACCTGGTGAGGGGTCAGACTATGAATTGATGTGGTTTGATTTTAGTTTTACTTTTCTACAATTAGATATCAGATTTCTCAAGTCGTTGATGGTTACCTCTGAAAGCCATAGCTTAGAATACCTGGCGAGGAATCAGACTATGAATGATGTAATGAGATTTTACTTTGATTAGATCGCAATTTTTTATTTGTTTATGTGTAGTAGCTTAATTCATTTTTTTTATTTGAACAGTAGCAGGGAAAATGGTTTCATGATCCATAGTTCATTTCTTGTTTGACTTAAGTAACAGCACATCTTCATTTTTGTTCTGGTATTAATTTCATCATTAGTATGTTCTAAGACCCTCTGAAGCATTAAGATCTAGAAATCACTATAAAGGACAGAATTTCCTTAAAATCTATATCCATACTTGCCTTCTAGAATTTTCTTTCACATTAGGAGACAAACAAATATAAAAACCCCCAAAACAAAATAAAAATCAAAAACGACAAAAGTAAGAAATAGGTTATCTTGCACATATATTGCGCCACACTTCGTCAGCTTACAAATCCCGGATTGATAATTAATGTAGCAATTTAGGACACACAAAATTGACCAAACATTTTTGGCGTCGTTGTCGGGGATCGAACCCGGGTCACCCGCGTGAAGTATGCTCTCCTCTTGCACCTAGTATGATCTGGAGGATCAGAAAAGAGAGTTATTGGTTCAATAATTTCTTGAGTATGCTCTCTTCTTGCACTTGGTGTGATCTGGAAGATCAAAAAGAGAATTATTAGCCCAACTTGAAAAAAAAAAAAAAAATAAAAAATAAAATATAATAATATATATATATATATATATATTATATATATATATATATATATATAATTATATATATATATAAATAAATAAAATAAAAAATAAAATTACATGCATATAGCAAGAGATTCTAGGGGAAGGTTTATAGCTAGGGCGAAGAGTTTGATTTTCACAACTCCAGCTTCTTCAAGGCTTAGACAAGATTCACCACCATCTACTCCTAGCCTTAAGATTCTTGGAATTCAAGGAGCAGCAGTTGAATTAGAGGATTCTCCTACATTATCTACCCAATCTCATCTAGAAGAAGACCCTTTCTTCACTTCTACAAGAGAACATATTGTAATCAAAGAGGTAGAATCACCCGAAGAAGAGAAGGAAGGAACTCTCTCTCGTCCACCCTTGATAGAAGAACCAGAAGACTCTAAGGAAACTATCATGACGGAGGAAGAAGTAAATGGATTTGGGGGTAGAGGTAGAGGAGGAGGAAATAATGGAGGTAACAATGGTGGAGGTGGAGGTAATAATGGAAGAAATAGGGAAGGAGATAACTCGTTTGGATTCCCTATAGTTGATGAGGAAACTCACACAACGATGAAAAACATCTCACCATATATCCTCCCCAACTTTTATGGATTACGAAGTGAGGATCCTGAAACATTTCTGTTTGAGTTTGAAGTCGTGTGCCGAACCTATGACTATATGGAAGACTCGCAAAAACTCAAACTGTTTCCTTCAACATTAAAGGGAGCCGCTTTGAAATGGTTCATGGGATTAGTCACTCAATCTATTAGGACTTGGAATGATATGAAGCAAACATTTTTGGATAGATACCTGGATTATTGTATGCTCACCAATCACAAGGATGAGGTATTTAAAATGATGCAAAAAGAAGATGAAAACTTGGAGGGTTTACTTGAAAGATTTCAATACAATTTAAAGAGAGAAAAAATGAGTAACTTAGAAGAGGAAACTTTGAAAGCCCTTTTATTGAAAGCCATTAGAGATGAATGGATAGATATTTTAAACATGATGGGGAATGCAGACATTTCTCAACTTCCACTTCGTGACATAGTAGAACTATGTGTCCATCTCTCGAGGGAAAAATCTAAAATGGGAAAAGGGCCTAGAGATCCTTCTCTTATTAGAGCAAACAAATCTGCAACTGGATCGGTAAGTAGGGCAGAGATTGGAAATATGCTTGATGAATTCAAAACTGATATCCTAGGGAGTCTTAGTGAACAACTAGACACCCTTAAAATTCAAAACAAGCATAAAACAAAAGCTGATGCTTTGGCCATCTTTTGTCCAGAATTTAGGAAGAAACATGCTCTAAGGGAATGCCCCTTGGATGCAAAAGTTGGAGAAACATGTATGATTTGCTCAGAGAATCATGAGACCAAGGATTGTCCTTCAATTCCTGGGCTCAAAGCTGTCTTTCAAGAAGATCCAAATTCAGTAGAATCTCTCTGTTTTGTTTCAAGAAGACCTTGGCAGGGGCAACAAAATCAAGGGTTTAACAACCCTATGAATTTTCAACCCCGCCAAATTGGAATTCTTGGCAACAACCTTGGCCCCAACCTCAAAATCCATATCAATCATGGGCACAAGGGGTGCAAAATCCTTATGGGAGATTTTCTCAATTTTATCAATATCCTCCATCTTTTCAAAATCAACAAACTCCACAACTTCCAAATCAAAATCCACAACTTTCATTACCATTTCCACAACAACAACCTTCTCAACAAAATCCAAATCCTCAACTCATGCTTCCATTTCAACAAAAGACAAATCAACTACCCGCTCATCCATTGCCAAATCCTAACAATAAAAATCCTCAGAATACTTATATGATAGAAGGACAACAATTTCCTACCTATATGATTGTTCCTCTTAATGATGTACAACTCAGGTATGGTAGAGTTTTAGAAAAACCTTCTATAGATGTCCAAGGACAAGAAACCTCTAAGGAGGAATCTCTTAAAGTCAATAAGGGTTTTGAGGAAGCATTTCTTCAAAACTCAAACACTCAAAAAGAGAAATAAAAGTCAACCCCCACAACTCCTATAGTTGAGCAACCTGCATCTTCATCTACACCTCCTTTCCCTGAAATATTACAAATTGATAAAGGGGTGGAAAAACAAATCTTGTTGCCTAACTATGATTTTTTAGATGAATTAAAGAATGTCTGTATCAAGATCCCCTTGCTACAAGCCATTAGAGAGATTCCTATTCTAGAAAAAACAATAAAGGAGTTGAGTCTCAAAAGACCAGGAAGGAAACCAAGAGATACAAGAATAATCCACCTGGTAGGAAAAATTACAGATATCATGATAGGAAAAATTACCATGCAGAAGTATGTAGATCCAGGTAGTCCAATTGTCAAGACACATATAAATGGGATAGAAATTCCA
>APFE031399293.1:70939-89160 GCA_000404065.3 Pinus taeda
AATGCACCCGCAACATTCCAAAGAGTAGTACTAGGAATTTTTTCTAATCTAATCCATGATTGTGTAGAGGTTTATATGGATGATTTTACAATTTATGGTGATTCATTTGAAGAGGCATTAGAAAAATTGGAAAAAGTCCTTATAAGATGTAAAGAAACAAACCTTTCATTAAGCCACGAAAAATGCTTTATGATGTTTATTGAAGGTATTGTTTTGGGACATCACATTTTAGGGGTTGGAATTAAAGTTGATAGATCAAAAGTTGAAGTCATCTCCAAGTTTCCTATTCCAAATTGTCAAAAAGATGTTAGGATTTTTCTGGGATTTATTGGATATTATAGAATATTTATAGAAAACTTTACCAAAATAGCATCTTCGCTCTTCAAACTGCTTACAAAAGACTGTGATTCAAATGGGATCCCGATTGCCAATCAGCATTTGAAACTTTGAAAACAAGAATATCTGAAGCACCCATCTTGAGAGGACCAAATTGGAAACCTCCTTTCCATATTTCTACATATGTTTCAGATATAGCTCTAGGGGCTGTGTTGGGACAAAAAGATCTAGTTACTTATGCCATTTACTATACCAGTAAAAATTTAACTCCAACTGAGTTGAACTATATTGTGACTGAAAAAGAGTTCTTAGATGTTGTTCATGCAATCAATAAGTTCATACATTATATAACAGGCTATGAAACTTTTATTCATACTAATCATTCTGCAATTAGATATCTAATGAACAAACCTATTACTAATGGCAGAGTTATAAGGTGGCTCCTACTTTTATAGGAATTCAATATCACTGTGTTGGATAGACCAGGAAAACAAAATACAGTTGCTGATTTCTTGTCTAGGATTCAGAATACTAAAGAAGATTCTCCTGTAGAGGACAAGTTTCCTAATGAATATTTATTTGCAGTGACTACTAAGACTTCTTGGTATGCAGATATAGATAACTATTTCGTTACAGGGAAACTACCTCCACATTTATTTCCTAGTGAAAGAAGAAAGATTATTCAGGAGAGTTCAAAATATTCATGGATTTCTATCGAATTGTTTAAAACAGGGCCAGATCTTGTGATCAGAAGATGTGTTAGGGAAGGTGAAATGCCTGATATCCTCAAAGCATGTCATGATGAACCATGTGGTAGACACTTTGCTGACAAAAGGACAGCCTATAAAATCCTCCCTTTGGGATATTATTGGCCATCCCTTTTCAAAGATGCAAAACAGTATGTCAAAAGGTGTGACAGTTGCCAAAGAGTAGGGAAACCTACCCTTTCAAATAAAATCCCATTACAGCCACAGGTACTCATCGAACCCTTTGAAAAATGGGCTTTAGACTTTATTGGACCTATTAACCCACCATCTAAGCAAAAAAAGTATATATTGGTATGTACTGATTATGTCACTAAATGGGTAGAAGCCAAAGCATTATTTTTCGCTACTGAGCATTCAGTTATTATTTTTCTTTATGAGGATATTTTTACTCGCTTTTGTGTTCCAAGAGAAATTGTGACAGATTAGGGAAGCCAATTCACATCCAACCTGGTGGAGAAGCTGATGGAAGAATACAAAATCAAGCACAAAAAATCTACTCCTTACCATCTGCAAGCAAATGGTGAAGTGGAGTCTACAAACAAAGTTCTTGAAGGCATCATTACCAAGATTGTTCATCTACACAGAAGAGATTGGGTAGAAAGGCTTCCTGAAGCCTTATGGGCCTACAGAACAACATGGAGGCATACAACAGGACATTCTCCCTATGAACTCGTTTATGGGAAAGAAGTCATGCTCCCCATTGAGTTCCAAGTTAAAACTTTCAAGATTGCAGTTCAATTTGGAATGGATCTATCAGAAGCCCAAAAGCATAGAATGGAGCAGTTGAATGAACTAGATGAGATCAGACAAGAAGCAATCCTAAGAACTGATCTAGTTCAATATCAAAGAGCTAAGTGGCATGACAAATACATCAAAGAGAAAAAGTTCCAAGAAGGAGACCGAGCATTGCTATTTGATTCCAAGTTTAAAACTTCAAAGGTAAATTTTAGACTCATTGGCTTGGGCCATATGAGATTGACAAAATCTTTAGCAATGGAGTGGTAAGAATCAAAACCATTGATGAATTTCAAACTCCTCCTATTGTGAATGGTCATCGATTAAAGATCTATCATAAGCCACTCTCAAAGGAGGAATTTGTCAAAATCTTTCAGGATAATTTTGCAATAAAGCTGGTGAAGAATAATCCTTCTTCTCCACCAGCCTAGTCCTTGTTCTGTTTCTAAAAAAATAAATAATAAATAATAATAATAATTGTATAAGCCTAAAAACCAATCACAGATTGGCAGCCTTATACAGAAAATACAGGGCGAAAATCAGAATCTTCTGACGCCCTATATTTTCCAAAAATCTCTCTTTCATTCCACAATTTCATGTCACTTCCCTTCATTTCACTCCACTTCATTTCATTTCATTACACTCCACCCATTTCATCTCATTTCATTCTGCCAATAGAAGTCTTTTCATGACCAGGTTTCACTCACTCAGTGATCATTTATCCATCTCCATTTAGTCATGTGATCATTGTATCAGTTTCTGCAGCTGAATCCTGTTTCTATAGCTACAAACTAATTCCGCAGCTAGTTGTTATTTCTGCAGCTAGCACCTTGTCATTCAATATTGGCAGCCAAATCATAGTTAAAAATAATAAAAATCAAATGCAGGTATGACCGAGGACATATTGTGAAGACATGAGGCACCTAAAAGCATCAACAAGGAGTAGCTGATCAAAGGTTAGTGGACAAAAAGTGGCAAAAATTCCAAAGTATGAGTAGAAATTTATTTCAAATAGCATTCAAAGCACATTTTTACATAGTTATGAAACCATGGCTCCACTATATGCAATGATTGGCATTGATAACCTCCATGACTGTTCCACGACCTATGATTCCTCCACCAAACCGTGCATTTATTCTTCAAATGGCCTCATGATCAACCCTCAGATTTAACTCGTGTTTGGTTGTACTTTAACACTCCACCTGTAATCATGCAACGTGGTTGATTTGATCATAGCTCTCCTCCGCTGCAGAAATTTTGTAGCCTTTTCATGATTGTGTTTACGTCTACTCTGCAGCCATCTAGTTTTAAACTTTGTCGGGCTCACTTTACTACCCTACTATTCTATTGAAGTCACAGTTGCATTTCCACCTTGTTCACATAAGCCTCTGCTCCATTCTGTGAATTCACTCCCGCTACCTGTTCTCTGTTTTCCATTTACAGTCACTGGCTTTCTCCATAAACCCTGTTCACTCCCGCTAACCCAACCATCTCACCTCCGCTAATCCTTTCCTCACGCAGGCGTATTTTAAGACAGAAGGAAAGAATGGGTCTGTTGTTGAGGGCAGAATTGAAAGGGCCCAAGTTTATGGAGAGGTACCCGCAAGTGAAAAACATACTGAAGAAGACACGATGGCTACAGTTTATTCAAAAATTCAAGGGCTACAACGAGGAGATTACAAAGACTTTTGCGAGGTATTTTAATAGCCTGGAGGTGGAAGTTGGAGACCTCAAGTTTACAGTCACCGAGGCATCCATAGTAGCCGCTACAGAACTCCCACAGGAGGGAGAACGCTGGGTCAAAAACAAGAGCTTTGACGAGAAGGCTTGGAGTGTTATCCTATGCAATCCAAGTATGGATGTAACTATTTTTAAATGAGTAACACTTGTTCATGCTTTAGAAGAGAAATGGGCCAGTTTGTTGTTGATTATTCAAAAGTTCATTACCAGTGAGGGACGTTTTGGGTCAATGTATATGTATCACACCCGGTTGCTGATGAATTTCATAGAAAACCAAACCCTCAATCTGCCTTACTTTTTACTGAATATTTTGAAAAAGATGGTCGTAACCGTCCAAAAGAATTTGGAGGATGTAGAACCCCACCTATATCATCACGGGCTTGTGAAAATTTTAATTGAAGAAAAAGAAGGATACCTGGGAACGGTTTTTGGTGAGAAACTTCTTTCAAGATCCCCCTGAAATACCTGAGAGCAGTACAGCAAGGAAGAGTAGGAGAAAGGAAACCAGTGTGAGAATTCAAGACACTCCTAAAGAAATTAATCAAGAAGATAAGCTGCCTGAAAATAGGAAGGAGAGAATTGAGGATAAGGAGCAAAGAAAACCAAAAGGGAAAAGAAACATAGAAGCTGTATATCAAACCCCAGATCCTTCCCAAAAAGAATACCACCAAACATTATCTGAAAGACTAGCTTATCTTTAGGAACAATCAACTGCAGCCAAGAAGAAAGGAAAAGAAAAACTGAGTATGGAGGAAGAAGACACTAGTCCACAGCATTTAAGGAGAAGCTCCAGGCTTAAACGGAAATTAAGGAAAATACAAACCAAAGGGCCTCACTTTATTGATTTAAGAGGGGAAACACCAGAAAAGCCTCCAGCAATTCCTCCTAGCCATAGCCCACACCATACTTCTTTTTCTCAACCAGAATTTGACATGAGTCCTTCTCGGCCATATTTGGAGATCAGTCCTTCCCAACAGGATTTTGGGGTCAGCCCAAGGAAAACTACACCTGAGATAGACCCGAATCAACAAGAGATGTATGATTATATGGAATCCTTGGAAAAGATAGCCACAGGTCCAAGCACTTCATCTACCTAGCCTCATACAGCACGGGACACTCAAATCCAATCATTGAAACAGGAAATTTTTGAACTAGAGGTCTTAAATAGACACATGAAGAGGGAGAATGAAGCATTAAAGGAACAAAGTAGATTGGATAAGATCATTCATGACAACACCATGTTACATCTTGGGCTATGGCAGAAGAAGAACAGGAAATTGAAGAAAAAGTGCAGGAGGTTGAGTAGAGCACTTATCAACCTCCAATTCAGATGCTTGATGAGGAAGCCCAGGATGTTAGCAGTACCAAGAAAGAGGAGAAGAGGGTTGGATGTGCTGGCAGAGGTCTCAGAGCACATGAACTAAAGGGATTATGGTCAAAAATTTGATTGCATGCATACATGCAACACCTTCACAGAGGGGGTATGTTGAGCCCTGAACTTGCATCTTTCCCACACATTTTCCTAGACTCTTTCCATTCACCTGGATCTCCTAAGCTATCAAAATCATTACATATTAATCATAAAAGAGCATTTAAAGTGGTTTTTAACTATGTCCTTGTGTTTTTTGTTTGAATTAGATTTTTTCTTATGAGCTGCGGAATGCAGCCACTTTCCGCAGCTAGTTCAACTTTCTGCAGCCGTTTTTGTTAAACTCCAGGTTGCAGGTGTCATCAGGCAAAGTAAGCCACATGGGCAAGTTGGAAATGACTAGGACATGGATCAGGTCCTATTAGTCTAGCTGGATTCATCAAGAAAAGACGTGGTCAATGATGGTCAAGCGGTGGTCAAACAAGGGAGTCCTACGGCAACAGGACTCCATTTTCAAACACGTGAAGATTTTCGTGGTCGTTTCTAGATCTATGGAGGCACGCTGACACCTGTAGGCTAACCACGATGTGAATCCAATAGACGCTTTCAATAGATTGCATAATCTCGGCAACCATGATGCTAAATCCATGGATGTTGTCTTTTACGTGACCTCTATCAACGTAGTTGCACAGGAAAACAGTGGTGAGTTTCTTGTTATAAATAATGCATTTCCAAATGCATACAGTTAGTCTTATTGCTTATGTAATTTCATTGTTAAGTTGTTGTGCCGTGACACTAGTCCCATTGTGTTAACGTTGTTTTGAGATATAAAAGAAGACTATGTTTCTACATGATTGCATGAGCATAATTCTTGATTGATAACCGGTTGGCCGAGGTTGTGCAGACGGCCCCTGCACACTAAGGGTTTGTTCTTTTATTGCTATATAGTTTTATGTAGTGTTTCTTTAAATCCATTGCATATATTCCACAGTTATTCACTTGTATATATTCTTTTTTCTTATTAACATTTCACTCCTATTGATGACATTACAAGCTTTGTATAGTATTGTTAACGCTGATCAGTGTGTGTGTATGTTTCAGGATAGAAGTAGGCCCGGGAACTTTTACACATTTCCTTTTGCAAAAACTAGTGACATGGAATCAGTCTTTCTGCTGACTTGCTTTTCTTAGTTTTTTTTAATTTCAGTTTTGTTTTGTTGATTTCAATTTAGTTCATTTGCTTTGTTAGATAGTTTAGATATCAGATTGCTCAAGTTGTTGATGATTACCTCTGAAAGCCATAGCTTAGACTACCTGGCGAGGGGTCAGACTATGAATTGATGTGGTTTGATTTTAGTTTTACTTTTCTACAATTAGATATCAGATTGCTCAAGTCGTTGATGGTTACCTTCGAAAGCCATAGCTTAGACTACCTGGCGAGGAATCAGACTATGAATGATGTAATTTGATTTTACTTTTAATAGATCGCAATTTTTGATTTGTTTGTGTGTAGTAGCTTAATTCATTTTTTTTATTTGAACAGCAGCAGGGAAAATGTTTTCATGATCCATAGTTCATTTCTTGTTTGACGTAAGTAGCAGCACACCTTCATTTTTTTCTAGTATTAATTTCATCATTAGTATGTTCTTAGACCCTCTGAAGCGTTAAGATCTAGAAATCACTATAAAGGATGGAATTTCCTTAAAATCTATATCCATACTTGCCTTCTAGAGTTTTCTTTCACATTAGGAGACAAACAAAGATAAAAACCCGCAAAACAAAATAAAAATAAAAAATGACAAAAGTAAGAAATAAGTTATCTTGCACATATAGTGCGCCACACTTCGTCAGTTTACGAATCCCGGATTGATAATTAATGTAGTAATTTAGGACACACTAAATTGACCAAATAGAAACATTGACCCAAAATCGAAATGGAATGTTCAATTGTTGAATGTATTAATGTTCTTTCATTGAAGGGAAATAAAAGTGAGCCTTTAAGAGAAGAGTAATAGCGCTGACCTAATAAAGAGACACGAGCATATATATATGAAAGAATCATTTATCAACTAGCGAAGTAGTTCACATAGAAGAAACAATCATTAGAAAAAGTACAAAACACCTTCAACAAGATATACACCAAATCCACTTAAATAATTCAATTTCCTTAGTACAAATGAAAACAACATATATCACAAACATTCAAAGAATAGTCTCACATCATGTTAAGCCAGGAGGTAACTCCTCAAATTGAGTTATGATTTTGCATTAAGGTTTATCATAGATATATACATGGAGGTAGAGACTCTTGGGCTTCATCTCCCAGTGTATCTTCATATTCCAGCTCTCATTATTTTCTATTTACACTCTTTTACATATTCAGCCAATCCCAATGATTAGGTGCCAACATTCCACCCCTTAATCTGAAGGGATTTTAGTGAGACCAAGCATCGGTATGGATCTTTCAAACTTTTCTCTTCGAAGCACTTTGGTGAAGATGTTTTTTATCTGCTCATTTTTGGAACAATGGTGTAGATGGATTGTCTTGGCCTCAACATGATGTCAAATCAGATGGTATTTTGTATTGATGTGATTCATTCAACCATGGAACTTTGGGTTCTTGGCCAACTTTATTGCAGAAGTGTTGTCAATCATGAATGGAGTTGAATGCACTTGTTTCACCTGCAAGTCTTGTAGAATTTTCCTGATCCACACAATTTCCTTTGTTGCTTCAATTGTTGCCACATATTATGCCTCTGTTGTGGAATTTGTTGGAACTGATTATTTGCGTGACCTCCAGGAGATAGCTCCTAATCCAAGACTCATAGCATAACCTAAAGTAGATAACCCAGTTTCTTTATCTCCATCGAAGTCTGAATTAGAGTATCCAATCAAACCGAGGTTTCCCACCTGTGTATACTGAAGTCCAAAGTCTTGAGTTCCCTTCAAGTACTTTGAACAATTTTTGCAGCAGACCAATGTCCCTCACAAGGCTTTTGCATAAACCTGGAGAGGATTCCAAACACAAATGAAATGTCTGGTCTAGTAGTAGTCAGGTAGTTCAAACTTCCTACAAGTTTTCTATACTTTGTTGCATCCTCAAATTAATTTCCTTCAGTGAATGTGAGTTTTAAGTTTTGTTCCATTGGAGTAGTCAAAGGATTTCGCTCAGCCATGTCAAACTTGTTAAACAAATCTACAATCTACTTCTTCTGAGACTAGAATATAAATTGTGGATGTTGAGTTACTTCAATACCAAGATAGTAGTGAACATACCCCATGTTTGTCATTTCAAAACCTTTCCTCAATTCCTTCTTTATGGATGAAATATAGCTCTCATTGTTCTATGTCATCAAATGATCATCTACATACACCATAATATATACAACTTTTTTTCCAACTTTCTTGACAAACAAATTTGCATCATCAATATCATAATGTTTGAAGTTGAGTTTCAGAAGATGCTTCGTTAACTTCTTGTACCAGGCTCGCGGTGCTTTCTTGAGGCCATACAAGGATTTTACAAGCTTGCATACTTTATTTTCTTGACCTTTCAAAACAAATCCTTCTAGCCAAGACATAAAAACATTCTCTTTCAGATCTTCATTTAAGAAAACAATTTTTACATCCATTTGGTGGACTTTCCAACTGTTCTAAGCTGCCAAGGAAAAGAGTGTCTGGATGGTAGCCCATTTTATTGTGGGGGTAAAATTCCCCTCATAGTCGATTCCTTCTATGCAAAACCTTTTTCCACAAGCTTGGCTTTGTGCTTGTCAAGTGAGCCATTAGATTTATACTTGTTCTTGTAGACCCACTTGCATCTTATTGGTTTGGTTCCCAATGGAGGATCAACCAGCTTCCAAGTGTCATTCTTTATCAAGGCATCATACTCCTTTTGCATCACTTCTTTCCATTCATCATGAGAAGCAGCTTATTTGAAGGAAGTTGGTTCAAAATCTAAAGACAGATTCAATTCACAATCATAAGAAACATCCATATCAACAGGTGAATCAGAATCAGCTACATCACCTCCATTTTGCCTGGTTGAATTTCTTGTTCTTGTCGTTCCAACCTCATTGGGATGAACATTTAAAAGCGTCTTTGTCAGCCATTTTGGAGGACTTTTTTGAGATGGTCCAAACTGCTCAGTTGGTTGAGTTGGGATTGAATCAAGATTGAGTCTCCCAATTCTATCAAATGCATCACTCAAAGTATCATCATTGGTTGGAGCTTCATGCGGGGGAGAGAGTGCTTCAAAAGAAGATTCCACATATTGATCCAGTATAGGAATCCCCCCTTCAAGATGTGGAATATGATTATCGTATTCTTGAAAGGACTTGGCATGTCTGAATCTATCCAAGCGATCAAGTTGCCACTCAACAACATTGTCATCCTGGGAAGATTCAAGAAATATTACATCTCTAGACACTACAAAATTCTTATTAACTTTATCATAGAGATGATATGATTTGGAGGTATTTTAATACCCCAAGAAGATACACTTTCAACTCCTTATACCAATTTTGTTTCTTTGTTCCTTAGGTATCAAGGCATAACAGGTGGAACCAAAGACCCTGAGATGCTTTACCAAAGAAATGTGGCCATACCACATTTCATAAGGAGTCTTGTTTCTAATAGCATTAGATGGACACCTATTATTTACATACACAACACATAGAATTGCATCAGCCCAAAATATCAATTTTACATTCTTGAAAAACATCATGGAACATACCATATTTAAGATTGTCATGTTCATTCTTTCAGCTACTCTGTTCTGTTGGGGATTATAAGGCATAGTTGTTTGATGTTTAACCCCATGCTGGAAAATATAGTTTTAAAATTCATTTGAAGTGTATTATTTTCCATTATTAGTGCGAATAGAGCCAATATGAGATTGTGCATCGTTTTCAATCCATTCATGAAATTTCTTGAATGTTTGAAAAGAATCAGATTTGTTCTTCAATAAATAAGCCCAACACATTCTCATGTAGTCATCAATAAATGTCATCATATATTTATTTCCATTTGCAGAAGGAATGGGCATTGGGCCACATAAGTCTGAATGAATAAATTCAAATTTCCTATGTGCTCTTGAATGTGAATCATGAGAAGATTGTTTGTTGTGCTTTCTAAGATACAAGCATCACATTGCTTAAGTTTCCTAGGAATTGTAGGTGAACTAGTAGCACCACTTTTCTTAAACATACGGAGGTTGTCATAATTCAAGTGTCCAAATCTAGCATGCCATAAAAGACTTGATGTAAATGTACCTTCATTGTCATGAGAACTGTATGAGAATTTTTGTGCACGGGAAGATGTACCCTGCAGCTTCAAAAGCCTTTCTTCTTCTATCCCTGTCATGACAAGTGATCAATCTAATTATTTTCTGACCTCAACCTTGCCATCAAACATATGAATGGAGTGTCCTTGCTGGCAAATGTGGACCAAAGACAGCAAGATTTTCCTCAGTTGCGGGAGAAATAAAACATCATGCAGAAGAAAGTCTGGAAGACAAGGCAGTTTGAGCCTAATTGTGCCAAGCCCTGATGGCTTGAGTTTTGACTTGTCTACAAAGTATACTGCTCCATCAACATTTTCAATAAATTCTTCAAAAAAATCTCTTCTAAAATTCATGTGGCAAGTTGCTCCTGAATCAAGTAACCAATCATTTTTCCAGGAAGCAATTGAAGCATTAAACAAGTCTTCAGTTACTCCAATATTACAATGTGCTAAAACATAGTGAGTGGATCTGAGTGCTTAACCTTTCCCTTTATCATTGGTTCTACCTTTGGTTTCATTTATTTCCTGCTCAATTCTGTCCCAGGGAAATTTACATGTGGATGCATCATGTCCATCTCTATTGCAATGCATGCAATTAAGATCAGACTTTTTTCCTTGGAATTGTTTCCCCCCCTGCCTCTAAAATTCCTTCTTCCTCTACCTCTTCCACCACCTCTTCCTCTAGAAGAATCTTGTGCATAATTCTTCTCCTTATGTGCAAGACACACAACTTCTTCAAAACACTGAGGAGTGTCTTCTTCCCAAAATCCTTCTCTCTCTCAATGAACTTCTTCTCAAGGGATTCAAAGATAATCTCCTTGAGGTTTCCACTTGCTTACAATGACTCAAGATAATTTGAATAAGTGGGATATAATGCCTTGAGATAAGTTATGAGAGGAATGTCTATCTGAACACCAGTGGTTTTGATATCATGCATAATAGATCTTACTTCTAATGCTAAAGCAATAGGGTCGTCATTTTTCAATTCAAGGCTGAATAATTTAATCATCAATTGGACAACTTCAAGTTGAGAGTGTGAGCCATTGAGTTCCTTCAACTTCTGTAAGGCTTCAAAATAATTTGAAAATGGTGAAATATGGTGACTCACCTCTTCATTTACAGATGTTGCAATCAATTCATAGGCCTTGTTGTTCTTGTTTTCCCAAATTGCAAGCTCCTTATCTGATGTGGGCATTGCAGGTTCATTATCTCATTCTCCTATACAAACCCTTTTCCATAAATCATTGAAAATGAGATTGTGTTTTATCTTTTGTGACCATTCAGGATAGTTCTTGTTTCCATAGAGAACTACTCCAACAATAGATATTAATGAATGCATTTTAAAAATGTACTATGCTTCCAATATATATAAAAGATTTCCCTTTTAGTGGTAAAAAACTACAATTATGATATATATAGCAAAGATATATATGGGGAGGTTTATATGGGGGAGGGCTTATATGGTGAGGGTTATATGAGGGGAGGGATTATATGGGGGCGGGCTATATGAAGACATGTATATACGCTATATATTAAAATGCATATGACTATTGGACATGTTATATATTAAAACACATATTAAAGCGCATGGGAGGGAGGTATGTTGACAGTGGCGGTGGGAGATATGATACCAGTGGTATACAGTGGCAGTATGTATTAAGAAAAACACTGTAATATATTAAAAAAGAAAACCGGGAGTGGATTATGGGATAAACCATGGTTATATTAAAAAACCACAATGTGTGGATGGGGGAGGTGATACATCATGGATGGGGGAGGTGATACAGTGTGGATGGTATGCCAAGAGCAGTGTTCAAAGTGAGGTATGGCAGCATATTATTTAGCGTGGAGTACGGAGTGGGATTGGAAGCATGAAAAAATGTAATGTAAAAAACCAAGAGCGGATTGGTATGGCAGCGTGATATGGGTGTGGAGTATGGAGTATTGGCGTATTGGCATGGTATGGCAGTGGTAATAAAAAAATGGGTATTACAGGCATTATATAGGGGTATTACAGTGGTAAAAATTATCAACAGCCAACGTATGGACTAGCATTTTTATGCAATAGGTGGCGAGATATATGAGTATTGGCAGCATAACGGACAGGCGTTAGGGAGGCTGTGATATTTTATGTTGTGCAGTGGGGAGAATAGCGTGGTATCGACCAGGCGGTATGGGAGATATACACAATGTTGGGAGATAATTCAACGTATGCAATGGATTGGAGTTGTATTATGGATACAAATAACGTAACAGTGGAGATATGGAGTGTTCATTAATATGAAAATTTGAATATGTACTCACCACACCACAACACAGTCATGACTTCAATGCACCATAGCAGCTTCAAGCAACACAATCCTCCAGAAACCTTCAGAGAACGGAGCAATGGCAGAGGTGTCAGTTCTACAAAATAGGCAAAACATAGGTAGGAGGGAGTTACAAGGGCATAGAGAGATGACAAAAAAGGGAGTTGGCTCCGATACCATGTCAGGCCAGGAGGTAACTCCTCAAACTGAATTATGATTTTCATTAAGGTTGATCATAGATATATACATGGAGCGAGAGACTCTTGGGTTTCATCTCCTGGTGTCTCTTCATATTCTAGCTCTCCTTATTTTCTATTTACACTATTTTACATATTCACCCAATCCCAATGATTAGGTGTCAACACAACATTTATGACATACGCATGAAACTATGTTGGCTCAAAGAGCTTCAAGTATTAAGAAAATTTTCCAAGATACATCGCTACAATGAACACCACTAGCTCCAATAGTGGAGTGTTAGAGCTACCACTTACTCTTCAAAAGAACTATCTTCCTCTATAATGTCTAGTTAGAGGAGCCAAGGTGAAAAGTCATTTTCTTGAGCTATACATATAACAAATGAGGTGACTCTCCAACTCCCTTGTCACTCTTGGATTCCCCTCATGACTCTTTGACTTCCATATGACCTTTCACATTCTATAGGTGACTCTTGGACTTCCACTTTATATTACATTTCTCATATTATTGAATATTACATAATTACATCCACAAATGATGTGGCAAATGATGACTCATACGACACCTTGACAAGATATGACATGACATTGATGACATGGACTTAATGTTGATGTGGCAATGTCAAGCCACTCTTTTTGTTGCTATCTTTTTGTCTTCTTAAAGATGGTACATGTTTTTCCTCCTCCTTCCCCATAAGGCTTGAAGGTATGGAGTCTTCACTATGGTCTTGATCTTCAGTTGCGTCACAATCTAGTGTCCCTTCATCCTCTCATTCAATGATCTGCTTGTCCTCACATATTCATAAGTGTCTTCTATGATAATCTCCTTCTCCCTTTCCCTCTCCTTGATCATCACCCTGTCATGTGAAAATATACTACCTACTACTAGACATCACTCATGACAAGATGACATCAGCCCGAAAAAACTCAGTATAACACGCTTCATTAAAATCACTAATGGAGATAGAATTGGGTACTGGACTAGGAGGAACATTGAGGGATTGCACAGTGCGCAGTTCCAGAGGACTGGTTCTTGTGCCTGCACAATGCGCATTTCTTGAGGCATAGGAAAGAAGATTGTGTAGTTGAGGAGCTCAGTGAAGCAGGCTTGCCCACTAAGACTACTCAATGCATAGTTTAGGGGAGAGAGAGGTCAAGGGATTGTGTAGTTGCGCAGCTAGGGAAGGCAGGAGGTAGCTTGTTGTTTGAAGGAGACTGAAGGGGAGGCTTGATTGCGTAGTTGTGGAGGTCAAGAGGCGAGGATTAGGCATTGTGATTGCACAATGCGCAATCCTTAGAGGCAAGAATTGCGCGTTGCATAGTTCCAGGAAGCAAGGGGCATGTTTGAGGCATGCCACTGCGCTATGCACAATTCAAGGAGGGCAGGTTGGGCTCAAGTTGGTGGGGCAAGAAATTTTCTAGAATTTGGCCAAGTGTGGGATCAGTGGAGCAGATATGAAACCAAGGTTGGACCTGAACATGATCACACACTCAGAATAATCAATGACACAACATTAAACACTCTTCACTTAGAAACAATATGGTCCCCTTTTTGTGACGGCAAAATAACATACTCCTCCAAGTTTGACACTTGAAGTACAGTTTGTGATGACAATAATGACACTTGTGTGATAGGGAATGAAACTTTGAGAATGGGTCCAATACATGTCTATATGATAAATAGGACCCATTAGTACCAAAGTTGCCTCTCGAAATAGACTAGAACACTGCTTAGACAATGTGCGACATTTCCCATGCCCAAGATACGACACCTTGGTTTTCTTTCAAAAGGGACTAGAGAACTTAAAGGATTTACATGAAATCACTATACTAGAAATTTACAAAGTCAAAGTAGGCTCTGAAATTTGAATGTAGGCCAAAAATTTGGAAGGTGTTGTAACAGTGACAACATCTCTCTACTTGGGTGTGCATTATCGAGACAAAGAATGTATATGTTGATGTCCTTCCACTCTTTAAAATCGGCATTGCTTAAAGGCGTTACATGTTATTTCATTTAATTCCTTTGTCTTTTAGTTGATTATGTAGTGGATTTCTTAATTGTGAAATAAATTAGATCATGCTTTATTTTTAAGATACTAACTAATATTTCTCTCTACTCATGTTTGAGAATAAATTTTATATGTCTAGTTCATAAACTAGTTGTTAGTCCTAGTTAATTGCACAAACATGTTTGACATGTTTAGTACACATTAACACATATAACACATTTTTAGTTAGATTATTTTTTAATACATACAATAATATATGTTTTTATTTGGATTTTTTTAATGCATAAAAGGCATAGGTTTTTTAGTTTAATTATTTTCTTGATATATAGGAGTCGTCTTTTTTTTCTCAGTTTTCATAATGGATATTTAATGGACACCTTGGTTTTCTTTCAAAAGCGACTAAAGAACTTAAAGGATTTACATGAAATGACTATATCTACTAGAAACAACAACTTGCAAAAAGTAGACTCTGAAATTTGAATGTAGGCCAAAATTTTGGAAGGTGTTGTAATAGCGACAACATCTCTCTACTTAGGTGTGCATTATTGAGACAAGAAATGTATATGTTGATGTCCTTCCACTCTTTAAAATCAGCATTGCTTAAAGGTGTTGCATGTTATTTCATTTAATTCATTTGTCTTTTAGTTGATTATGTAATGGATTTCTTAATTTGAAATAAATTAGATCATGATTTATTTTTAAGATGCTAACTAATATTTTTCTCTATTCATGTTTGAGAATAAATTTTATATGTCCAATTCATAAACTAGTTGTTAGTCCTAGTTAATTGCACAAACATGTTTGATTACACATTAATTCATATAACACATTTTTAGTTAGATTATTTTTTAATACATACAATAATATATGTTTTTATTTGGATTTTTTTAATGCATATAAGGCATAGATTTTTTAATTTAATTATTTCTTGATATATAGGAGTCATCCTTTTTTTCTCAGTTTTCATAATAGATATTTAATTAATTAAAAAACTAAATTATATGATATCTTTAAAAAAAAAATAATTATCTATATTTCTTATTTTATATTTGAGAATATATATATATATTATATATATATATAATATATAACAATTTTTATACATTTTAAATTAGACTAATACATTAAACAAATCCATATAATGAATTATTATTAAAAGCTAATCTATAAATTGAAAGACTAATTTTAAATTTGTTGGGTGTGGAGCCTGATTATCTTCTGTATTCAAAGGTTTCAGCCGGATGTATACCCCTGGAAGATTGTACAACCCTCCACGCAGGGGGATGCGGGGGGGACTTGTCCCACCCACGGGGGTTCGGGGGGGCTAATCCCCCCCTGCTGGGAGGTCCGGGGGCCAGCGGTCCCCCGGCGGGGATTTTGGGGGCAGCGCCTCCAAAGCTAAAAACAGATGCAAACTTGCCTTGTAAAAGTATAGTAATTTCTAGTCAATCTGAGTCGTTCATTAGGCAGATGATCTGACGGTAGAACTTATGTTTAGTTTAGGTTTTTAACACTAGAAGGCAACCCCTCTCTTTTCATGAGGGCATTGTATTGAGGTTGTGATATAGATGTGTATTCTCCGAGCTAGAAACAAAGAGGCAATACTATGAGAGAAAATAGAGGATATTACAGCGGATCTATTGTAGGTTGTGTCTCTTCATTTTGTTGGATGATAAAAAGGAAGCATTGGTTGTTCAGAGTGGACGTAGCCCAAACTAGGTGAACCACGTATATTTGTGTCTCTATGGTTTTATGCATTTTCTATGTTTATATTTCTGCTATATTCTATGTGTTCCATTTCTCTGTAATTTATCATTTTCTAACAATTGGTATCAGAGCCAAAGGTCTATTTGGCTGACAAACTCGCAGGAGAGAAGGGTTCCTGGTTCGAGTGGAAGCAATGGTGGAAGATGGTAAGTTTAGGGTCAAGAAATTTAACGGCCAAAACTTCTCGCTATGGAAGATGCAAATGGAAGAATATCTGTATCAGAAAGATCTGTACCTATCATTGGGCGGAAAAACAAAGATGCCAACGGGTATGATAGATGAAGAATGGAACCTTATCGATAGAAAGGCACTCAAAATAATACAGTTTTGCCTCGCAGCGTCGGTCACCTTCAACATTTCAAAGGAAACAACGACAGAGGGTTTGATTAAGGCATTGGTGAAACTATATGAAAAACCCTCGGCCTCAAACAAGGTATTTCTTATGAAACGGTTATTTAATGTGAAGATGTCAGAATGTGGATCTGTTGCAGACCATTTAAATTATTTTAATACAATTACAAGCCAATTAAGTTCTGTAGGGGTAAACTTTGAAGATGAAGTTAGAGCTCTGTTATTCTTGTGCTCATTGCCAGAAATTTGGAATGGTTTAGTAATGGCCATTATAACTCTATTTCTGGATCTAGTACTTTAAAGTTTGATGATGTTGTCGGTGCTATCCTTAGCGAGGAAATGCGACGGAAAAGCTCCGGTGAGACTAGGTAATGCTTTGATTGCAGAGACTAGGGGAAGAAAAATGGAAAGAGGAAAGAGCTCAAAATATCGCAATAATTCAAGAAAAGGCAGATCCAAGTCCAGATTGGGGATAGTGTGCTAGAAATGCAGGAAGAAAGGACACCTGAAGAAATACTGCAAGTCTTGGAAGGGAAAATAAGGAGACGTGCAGCAAGAAAACAATCATGAAGCGAATGTAACAGGTGATGTGTTGCAAGATGCTTTGATTCTTTCATTAGAAAATATTATTGATGCATGGGTGGTAGATTTAGGGGCCTCATTCCATGCCACACCTGATAGGAAACGTTTTCATGATTATGTTCAAGGAGATTTTAGACATGTTCGATTGGGTGATGATAAACCCTGTAAAATCGTTGGAATGGGTACAGTTTTCATAAAACAGCAAAATGGAAATCAGTGACCATTGAAGGAGGTAAGGCATGTTCCAGATCTGAAGAAAAATCTGATTTCAACAGTGCAGTTGGGAGGTGAAGGTTGCATAACTACTTTCACATATAAAACCTGGAAGGTCACTAAAGGATCCCTGATAATAGCAAAAGGCGAAAAGGTTGGTACATTGTATTTATGCAATGGTATTTCTAACACTGTTAATGCTTTAACTTCCAAAGGAGCGGATGCAGCATTATGGCATCATAGGCTCGAACACATGAGTGAGAAGGGGATGAAGATTCTTCACTCAAGGAATTTGTTGTCGGGTTTGAAGAATGTTGATTTGGACTTCTGTGAGAATTGCATTTATGGAAAACAGAAGAGAATCAGATTTCTTAGAGTTGGGAAGGAAAAGAAGAGCGAAAAATTAGAGCTTGTGCATACAGATGTATGGTGTTATGAAACCAGCTCAAGAAAAGATAGAAAAGATAGATCAACGCCTTAGAATTCAGCCTCTTCGAGGGGGCAACCTCCTTTATATTACATAAATGAACAATTCTTGGATGATACAAATGACAAAACCTCCT
>APFE031399293.1:94247-186741 GCA_000404065.3 Pinus taeda
GGGGGTTTGAGGGGGGCGGGTAGCCCCCCTCTATGAGGTCCGGGGCAGCACCCTGGGAAAAATATTTTTGGACCCTATATTAGTTTGGGCGAACCTACCTATGGTTTTCGGTCCATGGTTTTGGACGCGATGGTTTTCGGTCCATGGTATTGGATGCTTCGGCATGTATAAATATGTATTGTAACATTGAAAGGAATATAATGAAAAATCACGCTGGTAGTCTCGGTTTTGAGATCCAGTGGGAAATCTCTGTGTATATGTGTTTTATGTGTTATGCTCTCGCATTTTTATTTTTCCTGTGATTTAGAATTCGTATGCAGGTAATTTTTTGTACGGGGTTAAAACCTACAGAAACCACTAACATTATTGGTTTCTTCATGAGGATTTTATATTTTAGGTTGATGATTTCTCTTTGCATTTCCCTATTTTCTTTCTTCAACTTATTTTTCTTTTTGTACCATAAACTCAAGTGAAGAATAAAGTTGTCACTCTTTGCAATTTGAATTCCATTTTGTGCTTTCAATGTCAGATTTTCATTTTTGAGGTATATGTTCAATGTCTCCACCTCAAAGATCTATTGATTTAAAAAATTAGATGCTGAAGGTTCTTGTGGCTCATTTAAGTGATTACTTCCTTCTCCTGGACTTTGGATTGAGTCTTTGGTTGCTGCTTCCTTCCTTTCTAATGACTCTATGTAGTCATAAATTTCTAGTTGAACTGGATCAACACCTGGACCGTGTACTGGACTTCTTGGAGGTGAACTGAAGGGGGGTGATGACACCCTTGGTGACAGTTTTGGTGATTCTTTTGGAGAGTCTACAAGGTCTTCTGTTTGCTCCTTCGCCTCAAGATCGACATATTTTGCAGCACCTGAGACTGCTTGTTGCACCATGTTCAATATGGTGCTTCTTCTTAGACCTGAGGTCGGTAATCCCTGAGTTTTCCTCTTTTTAGCTTTTGGATTATCTTTCTGAGGAAGGATCTTGGTTTGGGATAAATCCTTTGTTCCTTTGTCAGCTTTCTTTCTTCTAAGATTCCCTTTTTTCATTTTCCGCAAAATATCCACTATGGGTAGTTCATCCTCTGATAATCCCTGTTGAGACTAGGGTTCTTGTTCATTTATTGTTTCCATTTTTCTCTTCCTTCCCCTTGGGGTTCTACTGCCACAAGGCTGTTCAGGAGTTCTTTCTTCAAAATGATTCCTTACTAGAAAATTTTCCCAGTTGTCACCTATACTTTGAAGGTGAAACTCAATCAAGATATTTATCAATCCATGATAGTCCATGGTATTGTTTATGAATTGAATTTTCTTTTGAACATTCATGGACATTTTCTTAAGACTATGCAAGAGGAAATATGGAAGATTCATTTGATGTTCCTTAATAAAATTCATCATTATCCTAATGTGATAGAAAAACATGTATCCAAACTGAGCTTCACAAGTAATAAATTTCTAAAGTACAAGGAGCAAATTCCTCCATTTACTCTTAAAGGTTGTACTAGCATTACCCTTTTTTGAAGATGGTGGTGTCCATGTTTGGATTTTTCCAGAAGAATTTCCAATCTTCCCAATTGATTCCTCTGTTTTTTAACCATTTTCCTCCACTTTTGGGTATTTCGGTAGCTTTTGCAATCAGGGACTCCATTATGGTGAATTTTATGTCTCCTATTTCAACCTTCGTTCCATCAAAAGAACGTGCAAAAGTTTTCGTTACCTCCCCTTGGAAACCATCAAATTTCTCTATGAATTGTAACCATTGTACTTTCTGCAACAACTCCCTGGTCTGAGGATATCCTTTCAAGGACTTCTTTCCTACTGGTTATGTTCGGACAATAACACCCATTATGGAAGATGCTTCATCTCAAGGACTGTTTACTTGATTTTGAAAGACAAAATGGTGTTGGTAGGGTTTCATTCAGTGGCAGAGGAGTGGCTAGGTGAATTCAGAGAAATGAGAGAACAAGTGAATTATAATGAAGGTTGCAGAAATGAGTTAACCGTTAGAGCACATTCAAAAGAACGATTCGGCTATTACTTCGACAAATTCATAATGGGGACATGACAAGAGTTCAAATGGTGGATTATGATGATTTTGACAAGCGACCATCACCCACGATTTGCAATGATTTCATTTTATTCGACAGTGTTATGTCCTGTTAGTTCATATATGCAATATATTAATCCTCATTGTAAAATTAAAGTATCACATACCTTTGACGGATTTGCTAACCTTATTTGTACTTTGATATCTTCCACATGTACTTTGCACCGTCAATTATTCTTCAATTTGAGTCATTAAGTGTTCCTGTCAAGTTGGCTACAAAAATCTTATTAGAGCTGCAAAAACATGTTCGAGCTGCAGAAAGTTACTAATTCTGTGTAGAATTTTGTAGAATTTTTCTACCAATCAGCTAGCTCTGATACCATGTAGAACTTTTTCTACAAATCAGCTAGCTCCAATACCATGTAGAAATTTTCCACCTGTAGATCAACCTAGTAATGCAATGTACTAAAGCAAAACACTTGATCTACTTCTACAAACAATTTAGTGGAAACTTAATCAACCATTAGCAACATCAATAAGAACACATATAACTGATATGGAGACATCAAACACACATAACACAGAAGATATAACCAGGGGAAAGCACCAGCCGAAAACCCCATCTCTGTATTATCATACAAGTGGAAATATGTCCAAATTACACAAAGCCTTAGCTCGGAAGCTATCCAACTCTCAGTACAATCCCTCTACTGCTCATAGACAGTCAAAGGCTTCTCACAAACCTTCTCCTCTGCCCTCTAAGCCTCCTATTTCTATGCACAATTTTTCTTGGGTCCTCCAGCTGTAACCTGTTCGATTCTCACCTCACACACAACACTGACCTCTGAAATAACTGCACAAACCTGAAGGAGATAAATCCTCATCATGGATGAGCTTCCTTTATAGGAAAAATATTCATCCAACTGATAGTACACTGTCCCACATCTGATCTCAACTGGGTCTCTCACAGAACTGACATGCATAAGTTATTTAAGCTATAATATTCAGTTATATGAAAATATCAGTTGTTACATGCATGCAAGCATTAACAAACTGAATCTCATTAATTTAACATCTTGTTAAATTAATCTAACTGGACTTGACTCAGTTAACTGAGCCAACTAATTACAACTCATCCTTATCTCTTTAACTGATGGATAATTTCACCCATTAATAGATAAACTGTTGCATATCCTCACATAGACTTCAAGTTTGTTTTTCCTTAACTAATTAACTCATGGAGATTAATTCATTAATATTTTAAACTGTTGTTAAGACCAAATTCGTTTTACTTCCTATAGATAGACCAAGGACTGCTATAAATAGAAAGGGACCCAGAAATGCTATTTTTAAAACTTTTTATTTTTAGCAGTTTCACCTCTCACGCAAGGTGGCCAATGACTTCACTGGCCAAACTGTTATTTTTAGACATGTTATTTTTAGGAGTCCTATTTTTAGCACATTCTAAATTTAACATTTCTTGTTGCACATTTTTCAACACTCCCTCTCATCAAGAAAGGCTTCCTCTCGAACCCAATCTTGTAACTCTGGAATGTTCTGCATGCAACACATCTACCCGGTCCACTTGCTCCAACAACACTTGGAACAAAAACACTCCCAATTGACCACTATGTTGGGCTAGGAACATACTCTGATGTTGAAGCTCTACCTGTTGTTAACAAGAGCTCCCTCTCTGACATCTATGCTACTGCAACATCTCCATGCATCTCGCACCATTGTACACCTCTCTATGCCACCTAGCACTATGCAAAACACTTGTGCCTCTCGCATTGCTGCAGCCTGCTAGTTATGCGTTGTCCTAGGATTCCCTACACTGTCGCTCTCTCTGCCGCTCCATTCGCATCTGTTTCTACCCAATCATTCAGTTCTTGCTACTCCACATCGAGGCTCCTGTAGCAAGGTCTCATTAAATAGGTTAGGTACCTCAAGGATCCTTCCCCTCCTCCTTGGGACGATCACTATATATCGCCCCACCTCCTACCTGGAGGTATGGCTGCATGTGATCTTCCCGCCCACCTGGCTCGAAGTTTCCCCCTACTGGACGTCTCTGCATGAGTAGATGTCTCTACTCGATCTCCTCTCAACTTCCCTTGTTGTGGCTGCTCCACAACCTCCTAAAGCTGCTGTACCAATTGCGGCTCCTCCACAATTGTCTGAGACTTCTTCTAGCTCTGCATGTTGAGAGGTAATCTACTCTCCCTCTCAACCGCCAAGTATCTAACCTTTGTCTTTATTCTCAAGGCTTTGCATGCATCTTGTACCTCAAGTGTATACAGGTTCTTGGCTAACACACCAATCTATTTCCACTTTCCCGTCGTCACGAAATTTTCTAGAAAAAAAACTGATTTTAAATCAGCGATATCTCCCTCATCCGGACTCTGATTCAGCTGATTTGTTTTTTGATTTTGGGTATTTTTCGCAAGGAATCCAAATCTGCTATTCATTTCTGAAAATTTTGTACATAAATTTTCAGATCTGCTCTGCAAACTCTCGGCCCAAAACTCAAAATTTTGAAATCTCCTCTCAGTACACTGTTCTCTCCTTGATCACCTATGCTTGGATACCATGTAGAATTTTGTAGAATTTTTCTACAAATCAGTTAGCTCTGATACCATGTAGAACATTTTCTACAAATCAGCTAGCTCTAAAACCATGTAGAAATTTCCCGCCTGTAGATCACTTGGTAATGCAATGTACTAAAGAAAAACACTTTATCTACTTTTACAAACAATTTAGCGGAAGTTTAATCAACCATGAGTAACATCAATAAGAACACATATAACTCATATGGAGAAATCAAACACACATAACACAGAATATATCACTGGGGAAAGCACCAACATAAAACCCCAACACTATATTATCAATCAAGTGGAAATCCTCTTCACAGTACAAAAAGAATTAGCTCTCAAGCTATTCCATTCTCAATGAACTATGAAGATATGAAGATATGTCTCATGAATCACCTAAGCCCTATTTATATAGGCTTTCCCTATGGTCTTTACGTAGTTTGCTTAGGAAATAATAGCAAAATCATATGTTTTTAATTCCAACATACCAAAAAGAACCAATGGTCCAACTACGTATTCTTTGAAAACACTAGTTACTCAACCATGCAAAAACTACTTACTAGAAATAGTTAAGCATCTGATAGTACATTGTCCCACATCTGATCTCAACTGTGTCTCTGACAGAACTGACATGCAACAGTTATCCATGAGTGAATCCTCAATTATCTAAAATAATAGTTGCCACATGCATGCAAGCATTAACAAACTATATTTTATTATTTTAACAACTTGTTAAAATAATCTAACTGGACTTGACTAGTTAGAACTAAGTCAACTCATTCTCTCATTATAAAAGTCATACTTATTCCCTCAATTAGTGGAGGAAATTAAGGATAAATTCCTCAATCAGTGGGACAACTCATGTGCATGCTCACAAAGACTTCAAATTCGAATTTCCTTAACTAATTAACTCAACCGAATTAATTAATTAATATTTCCAACTGCTGTTAAGACCAAATTAATTTTACTTCCTATAGATAGACTAGGGACTACTATAAATAAGAAGGGACCCAGAAATGCTATTTTTAGAAGATGTTATTTTTGGCAGTTTCACCTCTCACCCAAGGTGGCCAAAATGCTCATTGGCCAAACTACTATTTTTAGAAGTGTTATTTTTAGCCGTTCTATTTTTAGCAATTTCTAAATTTACATTTCTTGTTGCACACTTTTCAACATATTTGTGAACTCTGACACGTCTTGGCCCCTTCCTTGCCATAGTTTTGTCCACTTTATGTACTTATCTTCACAGCTCCCGACAAAGTAATAATTCTCCTTAATGGCATCTCAGAAAGAGTTCCGAGTGGGTGCGGCTAAAAACAATGAGGATTCCCTTTCGTCCGTCCACTCATAGTAGGTTTGCCACTAGTCCTTGACGTTGGGAGCGACTTTTAGGAGTGCAAAAGTAATCTTTTCCCTATTGGAAAAATCATGAACAAAAAAATACCTTTCCAATAGATTTGACCATCTATCTATGACAACTGCATCTATCTGGCCTTAAAATATGTGAATATCAAAGTTGACTTGTACTGTGAAGGGAGTGGGGCCTCCAGAGTGGTTTTCGAATGAATATGCGTCACCTGTGGGCATCCGCCAAATGATCCAGGAAAACTTGTCCCTCATCGTGTTGCTATGTTGCTCGAGGGCTTCTTCGGGAAATATTTTGAAGGGATCTCCTACTCCCTCGTCTTTCTTTCCTTCCACCATGGGAGTTTGTCAGCGTTTGTGAGGATGGTCTTGCAAAGATTCAACTAGTTCAAGCCCTATCTCTTTATACCTTGACCTCATGGGAGACATGTAAAGAAAAACAAAGTAAGAGAATACCACTATGATACCACTCATCGAGTCTTATGCAGAAACACAATATAATACAGATATAAACATAAACACAAAGATGCAACAAAAATAAAACTTCATTTCATTAATATCAAAGAAATGAAATATGCTTACATACATAATGGAAATAAACTAGGTCGGGCGATGGTAACTTATCTCTAAGAAGAGATGTTGCATCTAGATGCCTCTGAACTGTGTTACAATGAGGCTCAAAGGCCTATTTATTATTGGTAAACAATGGAAAACCATAAACATAAAAAACCTAACCCTAGGAGATGAAGCGCCAAAACTATGGGCCCTGTTAGCACTCCAAGAAACTCTCCTAGGTTGTAGCTCAGAGACGCCTAGTAACATATAAATCTTCAATATCATTCGTTGAACTATTAGAATGGATTGGGGTTTGGATAAAGTCAAATGACTGTTTTAACTCTGTTTTCACTCAAGACATGCATGAACACCCTCAGCTTGGCAAGGCTTTCGACCACTAATGCTCAATAGTTTATAGATTCAATGAATAGATGGAGAATCCCGACTGTACCAGCAGATACATACATAAACACATATGAATGTAGCTACAAAAAGTAAATGAAGCTTGCAAATCTAATTTATCAACGTAGAGATAAGATGACAGTTATCTGGAATTAGACACAGAAGAAAACATAAATAACCTATTCAAGTGCAAGCTTAGAACAGAGGAGAAGATGGCAATTGAACATGTAACAACAAAAGAAGCTTGTATTACTGGAATGAAGATGAGACGCTGGGAGGAATAGAGTATCCACAGTCTCCAAAAGTTGAACTTGTCTTACTTAAAACTTTCAACCATTTATAGGCTTTTTACAATACTCTCGAACTCTCTGAGGCTCGAGATGTCTTAATCTATCACCTTTGTCTTCTAACTGCTTGATGTTGTAACTAGACAAACATGAGCTCAGAGAGCTTTGTTTCTAACAAACACGGTAATCAAATTATGGTAATTTCGCCGCGTTGTCATGTGGTTCACTCATGCCAGCGATGTTCCATGATCATTTCTGTTGGTTTGGCTGCATCATGCTGTTGTTTTTTCCCTTTTCGGCCATGCATTATGTTATTTCAGTTCACTATCCAACTATCAGAAACACTGACAAGGCCAACGAATTTCCTCCCAGGTGACAGGAGGGAAGTGGGTTATGGGGGCCATTGGATGGTGTGGATTGACGGTCAGGATGTTGGTCAGGCGATACAAATCGATCTGATCGGAGATCGGAGAATGGGGAGCGCAGTGGAAAGGAGATGAACCGAGAGCAGTGTTGAGCCCTGAAACTACATATCTCCTACACACTTTCCTAGACTTTTTCCCCCTCACCTGGACCTCATAAGCTATCAAAAATCATTGCATATCGATTCTAAAAGAGCATTGAAATGGTTTTCTAACTATGTTTTTGTGTTTGCTTTTTGACTTAGATTTTGCTCATGAGTTGCGGAATGCAGCCACTTTCCGCAGCTGTTTTTGTTAAACTCTAGGTTGTAGGTCTCATCAGGCAAAACAAGGCACGTGGGCAAGTTAAGAATGACCTGGACATGGATAAGGTCCTATTGGTTTATCTGGATCCATTAAGGAAAGCCGTGGTCAACGGTGATCAAATGGTAGTCTAACGAAGGAGTCCTACGGCAACCGGACTCTGTTTTCAAACACGTGAAGGATTTGTGGCCGTTCCTAGATCCCTGGGGTCATGTTGACAGCTGTAGACTGCCCCACGATGTGAATCCAACAACCACTTTTGATAGATTGAATAATCTCGGCAACCATTATGCTAAACTCATGGACGTTGTCCTTTTACGTGTCCCTTGTTGAAGTAGTTTCATAAGAAAACAGTTATGTAATTTTCCCTATAAATAACGTGTTTCCAAACGCATAGAGCTAGTCTTTGTTGATGTAATTTTGCTGTTAAGTTTACTGTGCCGTGACACTAGTCCCACTGTGGTAACGAGAGGATTCTTCCTCTGTTTTGAAATATAAAGAAGACTCTATTTCTATATGATTGTGTGAGTATAATTCTAGACTGATAGCCTGTTGACCAAGGCTATGCAGAGGGCCTCTGCATGCTGAGGTTTTGTTTTCCTTATTGCTATAAAGTTTTTATGTAGTATTTCTTTATTTCCATTGTACATATTTCATAATTATCCACCTGTGTATATTTCATTTGTTATGGTATTAACATTTCATTCTTGTACATGATTTTTCAAGCTTTGTATATTGTTGCTAACACTGATCAGTGTGCGTGTTTCAGGATGGAGTAGGCCCGAGCATTTTCATACAATTTTTGCAATAATTAGTGACATGGGATTAACCTCTCTGCTGACTTTGCTTTTCTTTGTTTTTTTTAAAATTCCAGTTGTGCTTTGATTTCAGCCTTATTCAATTGCTTTGTTAGTTAGTTTAGATATCAAACTGCTCATATCATTGACGTTATCTCCTAAAGCCATAGCTTAGACCACATGGCGAGCTATCAGACTATGAATGATGTGATTTGATTTTAGCTTTACTTTTCTGCAAATAGATATCAAACTGCTCATATCATTGATGTTATCTCCTAAAGCCATAGCTTAGACTACATGGCGAGCTATTAGACTATGAATGATGTGATTTGATTTTAGATTTACTTTTCTACAATTAGATATCAAACTGCTCATATCATTGACATTATCTCCTAAAGCCATAACTTAGAATACATGGTGAGCTATTGGACTATGAATGATGTGATTCGATCTTAGCTTTATTTTTTTGCAATTAGATATCAATTTACTCATATCATTGACGTTATCTCCTAGAGCCATAGCTTAGACTACATGATGAGCTATCGGACTATGAATGAAGTGAATTGATTTTAATTTTATTAGTTTGCAGTTTTTGATTTGTTGAGTGCAGTAGCTTAACTCATTTTTCTTTCTGTATTTAGATAAGCAACAGAGATAATGGTTTCATGATTAGTAGTTCATTATTTGTTTGATTTGAATAGCAACACATTTTCATTCTTGTTCAAGTATTAATTTCATCACTAGTATGTTTTAAGACCCTCTGAAGTGTTAAGTTCTGGAAATCATTATAGAGGACATAATTGCCTTAAAATCTATATCCATACTTGCCTTCCAGAGTATTCTTAAAACTCAGGGATAGGATTTCCATTCACATTAGGAGATAGACGAAGATAAAAAAAAAAACCCAAAACAAAATAAAAATCGAAAACAACAAAAAGTAAGAAAGAGGTTGTCTTGCACATATAATGCGCCACATTTCATCAGTTTACGACTCCCGGATTGATAATTAATGTAGCAATTTAGGACACACTAAATTGACCAAACATTTTGGCACCGTTGTCGGGGAAGTGTAACTAGGTAGCCGATCTCTTACATAAAAAAACGAAGAAGGGAAAAAGAAGGGAAAATTGATAACTTCTTGACGTATGCTCTCCTCTTGCACCTAGTGTGATCTGGAGGATCAGAAAAGAGAGTTATTATTTCAATAATTTCTTGATTATGCTCTCTTCTTGCACCTAGTGTGATCTGGAAGATCAAAAAGAGAATTATTAGCCCGACTTGGAAGAAAAATAAAAATAAAAAATGGCATGCATAGAGCAAGAGATTCTAGGGGAAGGTTTATAGCTAGGGCCAAGAGTTCAATTTTCACAACTCCTGCTACTTCAAGGCATAGAAAAGATTCACCCCCATCTACTCCCCGCCTTAGGATTCCTGGAATTCAAGGAGCAGCAGCTGAATTAGAGGATTCTCCCACACTATCTACTAAATTTGATCTAGGAGAAGAACCTTTCTTCACTTCTACAGGGGAACATATTGTAATCAAAGAAGTAGAATCACCTGAAGAAGAAGGAAAGGGAGAAACTCTCTCTCATCCACCCTTGATAGAAGAACCAGAAGAATATGAGGAAACTTAAATGACGGAGGAAGTAGTAGATGGATTTGGAGGAGGGGGTAGAGGTAGAGGAAGAGGAAATAATGGAGGCAACAATGGTGGAGGTAGAGGTAATAATGGAGGAAATAGAGAAGGAGATAACTCATTTGGATTCCCTATAGTTGATGAGGAAACCCATACAACAATGAAAAACATTTCACCATCTGTCCTCCCAAAATTTTATGGGTTGCGAAGTGAGGACCCTGAAACATTTCTATTTGAGTTTAAAGTCGTGTGCCAAACCTATGACTATATGGAAGACTCTCAAAAACTCAAACTATTTCCTTCAACATTGAAGGGAGCTGCTTTGAAATGGTTCATGGGATTAGTCACCCAATCTATTAGGACTTGGAATGATATGAAACAAACATTTTTGGATAGATACCTCGACTATTGCATGCCCACCAATCATAAGGATGAGGTATTCAAAATGATGCAAAAAGAAGATGAAAACTTGGAGGATTTACTTAAAAGATTTCAATACAACTTAAAGAGAGCAAAAATGAGTAATTTAGACGAGGAAACCTTGAAAGCACTTCTATTAAAAGCCATTAGAGATGAATGGATCGATATTTTAAACATGATGGGAAAGGGAGATATTTCTCAACTTCCACTTTGTGATATCGCAGAACTATGTGTCCATCTCTCAAGGGGAAAATCTAAAACGGGAAAAGGGCCTAGAGATCCTTCTCTTATTAGAGCAAACAAATCTGCAACTGGATTAGTAAGTAGGGCAGAGATTGGCAATATGCTTGATGAATTCAAAACTGATATCTTAGGGAGCCTTAGTGAACAACTAGACACCCTTAAAATTCAAAACAAACAAAAAGCAGAAACAGATGCTTTAGCCATCTTTTGTCCAAAATGTAGAAGAAAACATGCTCTAAGGGAATGCACCTCGGATGCAAAAGTTGTAGAAACATGTATTATTTGCTCGGAAAATCATGAGAACAAGGATTGTCCTTCAATTCCTGGGCTCAAAGCTGTCTTTCAAGAAGATCCAAATTCAGTAGAGTCTCTCTGTTTTGTTACAAGAAGACCTTGGCAGGGGCAACAAAATCAAGGGTTTAACAACCCTATGAATTTTCAACCCTCGCCAAATTGGAATCCTTGGCAACAACCTTGGCGCCAACCTCAAAATCCATATCAATCATGGGCACAAGGGATGCAAAATCTTTATGGGAGATTTGCTCAATTTGCTCAATTTCCTTTATCTTTTCCAAATCAACAAACTCCACAAATTCCAAATCAAAATCCACAACTTTGATTGCCATTTCCTCAACAACGACCTCCTCAAAAAAATCCAAATCCTCAACTCATGCTCCCATTTCAACAAAAGACAAATCAACTGCCCTCTCAACCATTGCCAAATCCTAACAATAAAAATCCTCAGAATACTTACATGATAGAAGGACAACAATTTCCTACCTATATGATTGTTCCTCTCAATGATGTACAACTCAGGTTTGGTAGAGTTTTAGAAGAAACTTCTATAGATGTCCAAGAGAAAGATACCTCTCAGGAGGACTCTCTTAAATTCAATAAGGGTTCTCAAGAAGCATCTCTTCAAAACTCAAATATTCAAAAAGAGAAAGAAAATTTAACCCCCACAACTCCTATAGTTGAGCAACCTGCATCTTCATCCACACCTCCTTTTCCTGAAAGATTACAAATTGATAAAGGGGTGGAAAAAAAAATCTTGTTGCCTGACTATGATTTTCTAGATGAATTAAAGAATGTTTGTATCAAGATCCCCTTGCTACAAGCCATTGGAGAGATTCCTATTCTAGCAAAAACAATAAAGGAGTTGAGTCTCAAAAGACCAGAAAGAAACCAAGTGATACAAGAAGAATCCACCTAGTAGGAAAAATTGCAGATATCATGATGGGAAAAATTACCATGCAGAAGTATGTAGATCTAGGTAGTCCAATTGTCAAGACACATATAAATGGGATAGAAATTCCAAACACTTTGATTGACTTAGGGGCAGCTATCAACATTATGAGTAGACAAACTATGGAATGGCTTAAACTTCCTAATCTTCTTTTTACACCTACTTTACTGTAGCTTGCAGATAGATCAATAATCAAAGACAGTGTATTAAAATATATTTCAGTCTCCTTAGATTCTTGGGAATATCCAGTATATTTCATGATTTTGACTCCCAAGAGTAATCTAGGAGGGCACCCACTTATCTTAGGAAGACCTTGGCTAGCCACAACTGATGCTTTCATTAGTTGTAGATCTGGGGATATGACATTTTTGATGGTAGTTCGACAAAGAAATTCAATTTGTATCCTCCAGCAAAAGAAATTACAAAAGTAGGAGACAATGAATGGGTCAATGATGAGGACACTATACAACCTGTCCTTACCATTTTTGAAATTAGTGAAGATAGTCAAATTCTGAACACATTAGAAAATTTTGAAACATCTTCAGAATATGACCACACACAATTTTAGTGAGATTCTGACATTGAGTATTTATCATCAATACAAATGTCTCTTTACTCTATGGAAGATTTTGGTAGTTCCACTATTGAGATTTTTCCAGGTAAAACATTGAATATCAATAAAAATTTGGAAAAGTCACAACAGGAAGAACTAACCCAAATCTTACAAAATCATTTTACTGCATTTGCATGAGAGTATACTGATATGAAAGGTATTGACCATAAGACTTGCATCCATCATATCTATATCGAGGAAAACAATAGACCAATCAGACAACCTCAGAGAAGGATGAATCCAAATCTCACGGAGATAGTGAAAGAAGAGCTCCAAAAACTACTCAATGTAAACTTCATTTATCCAATTTCAGATAGCCGATGGGTTTCTCCTTTGGTTATAGTACCTAAAAAGAATGGTAAATGGAGGGTATGCATTGATTACAGGGAATTGAATAAAGAAACTTTGAAGGATCACTTTCCTTTTCCCTTTATCAATCAAGTATTAGATACATTAGCAGGCAAAAGGTACTTTTCATTTCTGGATGGTTTTAGTGGTTATAATCAAATTTAGGTAGCACCTGAAGATCAGGATAAGACCACATTTACCTGTCCATGGGGAACTTTTGCTCATTGAGTGCTTCCTTTTGGATTATGTAATGCACCCACAACATTCCAAAGAGCACTACTAGGAATTTTTTCTGATCTAATCCATGATTGTGTAGAGGTATATATGGATGATTTTACAGTCTATGGCAATTCGCTTGAAGAGGCACTGGAAAATTTGGAAAAAGTTACTATAAGATGTAAAGAAACAAATCTTTTATTAAGTCATGAAAAATTCTTTATGATGTTAACTGAAGGTATTGTGTTGGGACATCACATTTCAGGGGATGGGATTAAAGTTGATAGATCAAAAGTTGAAGTCATCTCCAAGTTGCCTATTCCAAATTTTCAAAAAGATGTTAGAAGTTTCCTGGGATTTACTGGATATTATAGAAGATTTATAGAAAAATTTATCAAAATAGCATTTCCACTCTTCAAACTACTTACAAAATACTGTGAATTCAATTGGGGTCCTAATTTCCAATCAGCATTTGAAACTTTGAAAACAAGAATATCTGAAGCACCCATCTTGAGAGGACCAAATTGGAAACTTCTTTTCCATATTTATACAGATGCTTCAGATACAGCTCTAGGGGCTGTGTTGGGACAAAAAGATCTAGTTCCTTATGCCATTTAATATGCCAGTAAAAATTTAACTCCCACTGAGTTGAACTATACTATGACTGAAAAATAGTTCTTAGTTGTTGTTTATGCAATCAATAAGTTCAGACATTATATAACAGGCTACGAAACTTTTATTCATACTAATCATTCTGCAATTAGATATCTAATGAAAAACCTGTTACTAATGGTAGAGTTACAAGGTGGCTCCTACTTTTACAGGAATTAAATATCACTGTGTTGGATAGACCAGGAAAACAAAATACAGTAGCTGATTTCTTGTCTACGATTCAGAATACTAAAGATGATTCTCTTATAGAGGACAAGTTTCCTAATGAATATTTATTTGTAGTAACTACTAAGACTCCTTGGTATGCAGATATAGCTAACTATTTGGTGACAAGGAAACTACCTCCACATTTATTTCCTGGTGAAAGAAGAAAGATTATTCAAGAGAGTTCAAAATATTCATGGATTTCTAACGAATTGCTTAAAACAGGGCCATATCTTGTGATCAGAAGATGTGTTAGGGAAGATGAAATGCCTAATATCCTCAAAGCATGTCATGATGAACCATGTGGCGTACACTTTGCTAACAAAAGGACAGCCTATAAAATCCTCTCTTTGGGATATTATTGGCCATCCCTTTTCAAAGATGCAAAACAGTATGTCAAAAGGTGTGATAGCTGCCAAAGAGTAGGGAAACCTACCCTTCCAAATGAAATTCCATTATAGCCACAGGTACTCATCAAACCCTTTGAAAAATGGGCTTTAGACTTCATTGGACCTATTAACCCACCATCTAAATGAAAAAAAGTATATATTGGTATGTATTGATTATGTCACTAAATGGGTAGAAGCCAAAGCATTATTTTCTGCTACTGAGCATTTAGTTATTAGTTTTCTTTATGCGGATATTTTTACCCACTTTGGTGTTCCAAGAGAAATTGTGATAGATCAAGGAAGTCAATTCACATCCAACCTGGTGGAGAAACTGATGGAAGAATACAGAAAATCTACTCCTTATCATCCGCAAGCAAATGGTCAAGTGGTGTCTACAAACAAAGTTCTTGAAGGCATCATTACCAAGACTATTCATCTACACAGAAAAGATTGGGCAGAAAGGCTTCCTGAAGCCTTATGGGCCTACAAAACAACACGGAGGAATAAAACAGGACATTCTTCCTATGAACTTGTTTATGGGAAAGAAGTCCTACACCCCATTGAGTTCAAAGTTAAAACTTTCAAGATGGCAGTTCAATTGGGAATGGATCTATCAGAATCCCAAAAGCATAGAATGAAGCATTTGAATGAACTAGATGAGATCAGACAAGAAGCAATCCTAAGAACTAATATAGTTCAATATTAAAGAGCTAAGTGGCATGACAAATACATCAAAGAGAAAAAGTTTCAAGGAGACTGGGCATTCCTATTTGATTCCATGTTTAAAGATTTCAAAGGAAAGTTTCAAACTCGTTGGCTTGGGCCATATGAGATTGACAAAGTATTTAGCAATGGAGTAGTAAGAATCAAAACCATTGATGAATCTCAAACTCCTCTTATTGTGAATGGTCATTGATTAAAGATCTATCATAAGCCACTCTCAAAGGATGAATTTGTCAAAATATTTTAGGATAATTCTGCAATAAGGCCGGTGAAGAAGAATCCTTCTTCTCCACCAGCCTAGTCCTTGATCTTTTTCTGTTTCTATATATATATATATATATATATATATATATATATATATATATATATATCTATATATATATATATATATATATATAGATAGATAGATAGATAGATATATATCTGTAGGTATAAGCCTAAAAACCAATCACAGATTGGCAGTCTTATACGGAAAATACAGGGCGAAAATCATAATCTTCTGATACCCTATATTTTCCAAAAAAAAATCTCTCTCTCATTCCACAATTTCATGTCACTTCCCTTAATTTTACCCCACTTCACTTCATTTCATTTCACTCCACCCATTTCATCTCATTTCATTTCATTTCATTTCATTCCACCAATAAAAGTCTTTTCATGACCAATTTTCATTCATTGAGTCATCATTTATCCATCTCCATTTAGTCATGTGATCATTGTATCAGTTTCCGTAGATGAATCTTGTTTCGGGAGCTACAAACTGATTCCGCAGCTAGCACCCTATCATTCAACATTGGCAGTCAGATGATAGTCAAAAAATAATAAAAATCAAATGTAGATATGACCGAGGACATATTATGAAGACATGAGGCACCTAAAAGCAACAACAAGGAGCAGCTGATCAAAGGTTAATGGACAAAAAGTGGCAAAAATTCCAAGGTATGAGTAGAAATTTATTTCAAATAGCATTCAAAGCACATTTTTACATAGCTATGAAACCATAGCTCCACTATATGCAATGATTGGCATTGATAGCCTCCATTACCGTTCCATGACCTATGATTCCTCCACGAACTGTGAATTTATTTTTCAAACGGCCTCATGATCAGTCTTCGGATTTAACTCGTGTTTGACTGTACTTTGACACTCCACCGATAATCATGGGGACATGGTCGATTTGATCACTACTCTTCTCTGCTACACAAATTCCGCAGCCATTTCATGAGCGTGTTTACGTCTACTCCACAGCCATGCATTTTTAAACTCTGCTGGGTTCACTTTACTTTCCTACTATTCTATTGAAGTCGCAATTGCATTTCCACCTTGTTCACATAAGGCTCCGCTCCATTCCGTGAATTCACTCCTGCTACCTGTTCTCTGTTTTCCATTTACAGTCACTGGTTTTTTCTCCATAAATCCTGTTCACTCCCGCTAAACCAGCTGTCTCATCTCTGCTAATCCCTTACTCACACAGACTTATTTTAAGACAGATGGAAAGAATGGGTCTGTTGTTGAGAGCAGAACTGGAAGGGCCCAAGTTTATGGAGGGGTACCCACAATTGAAAAACATATTGAAGAAGGCACAGTGGCTACAGTTCATTCAAAAATTCAAGGGCTACAATAAGGAAATTACAAAGACTTTTGCGAGGTATTTTAACGGCTTGGAGGTGGAAGTTGGAGATCTCAAGTTTACAGTCACCGAGGCATCTATAACAGCCACTACAGAACTCTCGCAGGAGGGAGAACGTTGGTTCAAAAACAAGAGCTTTGACGAGAAGGCTTGGAGGGTTATCCTATGCAATCCAGGTATGGATGTAACTACTTTCAAACGAGGAATCCTTGTTTATGCTTTAGAAGAAAAGTAGGCCAATTTATTATTGATTATCCAAAAGTTCATTACCTGTGAAGGACGTTTTGAGTCAATGTATATGTATCACACCCGGTTGCTGATGAATTTATTAGAAAATCAAAGCCTCAATCTGCCTTACTTTTTACTGAATAGTTTGAAAAAGATGTCCGTAATTGTCCAAAAGAATTTGGTGGATGTAGAACCCCACCTATATCATCATGGTCTTGTGAAAATTTTAATTGAAAAATAGTTAAAAGATAAGAAGGACACCTGGGAATAGTTTTTGGTTAGAAATTTCTTTCAAGATCCCCCTGAAACACCAGAGAGTAGTTCAGCAAGGAAGAGTAGGAGGAAGAAAACTAGTGTAAGAATTCAAGACACTCCTACCAGCACAACCAAAGAAATTAATCAAGAAGATAAGCTGCCTGAAAGTAGGAAGGAAATAACTGAGGATAAGGAGCAAAGAAAATTGAAGGGAAAAAGAAACATTGAGGCTATCCATCAAACCCTAGAACTTTCCTCAGAAGAGGATCACCAAATATTGTCTAAAAGACTAGTTTATCTCCAGGAACAATCAGTTGTAGCAAAGAAGAAAGGGAAAGGAAAACAGAGTATGGAGGAAGAAGACACTAGTCCACAACATTTAAGGAGAAGCTCCATGCTTAAAGGGAAATTAAGGATAGTACAAACCAAAGGGCCCCACTTTATTGATTTAGGAGGGGAAACATAGGAAAATCCTCCAGCAATTCCTCCTGGCTGTCGCCCACACCATGCTCCTACTTCTCAGCCAGATTTTTACATGAGTCCCTCTTGGCAAAATTTTAAGATCAATCCTTCTCAACAAGATTTTAGGGTTAGCCTAAGAAAGACTACACCTGAGATAGACCTGAATCAGCAAGAGATGTATGATTATATAAAATCCTTGGGGAAGATTGCCACAGGTCCAAGCACTTCATCTACCCAGCCTCACACAGCACAAGAAGTTCTAATCCAATCATTGAAACAGTAAGTTTTTGAACCGGAGGTCTTAAATAGACACATTAAAATTGAAAATGAAACATTGAGGGAACAAAGAAGATTGGAAACAATCATTCACGACAACACCATGTTACATCTTGGGCTGTGGCAGAAAAAGAATAGGAAATTGAAGAAAAAGTGCAGTAGGCTTAGTGGAGCACTTATCAACCTCAAATTCAGATGCTTGATGAGGAATCCTAGAACGATAGCAGTACCAAGAAAGAGGAGAAGAGGGCTAGATGTGCTAGCAGAGGTCTCAGAGCACATGAACTAAAGGGAATATGGTCAAAGTTTTGGTTGCATGGGGACATGAAACACCTTCATAGTGGGGGTATGTTGAGCCCTGAACTTGCATCTCTCTTACACACTTTCCTAGACTTTTTCCATTCACCTGGACCTCTTAAGCTATCAACAGAATTGCATATTAATCATAAAAGAGCATTTAAGGTGGTTTTTTAACTATGTCTTTGTGTTTGTTGTTTGAATTAGATTTTTCTTATGAGCTACGGAATGCAGCCACTTTCCACAGCTGGTTCAACTTCCATAGCCGTTTTTGTTAAACTCTAGGTTGCAAGTGTCATCCGACAAAACTAGACATGTGGGCAAGTTAGAAATGACCTGGACATGGATCAGGTCCTATTGGTCTAGCCAGATTCATCAAAGAAAGTTGTGGTCAATGGTGGTCAAAGAATGGTCTAACGAAGGAGTCCGACGGTAGTTGGATTCTGTTTTCAACCACGTGAAGGATTCATGGCTGTTTCTAGATCCCTGGGGGCACGCTGACACCTGTAGGCTGCCCCACGATGTGAATCCAATAGTCGTTTCCAATAGATTTCATAATCTTGGCAACCATGATGCTAAATCCATGGACGCTGTCTTTTACATGTCCTCTGTCAACATCATTTCACAGGAAAACAATTATGAAGCTTTGGTTATAAATAACGCTTTTCTATACGCATAGTTCTTAGTCTGGAATTAATGTAATTTTGTTGTTAAAAGTTTGTTGTGCCGAGACACTAGTCCCACTGTGATAATGTTGTTTTGAGATATAAAAGAAGACTTTGTTTCTACATGATTGCATGAGCATAATTCTTGATTGATACCCTGTTGACCAAGGCTGTGCAGAGGGCCCCTACACATTGAGGTTTTGTTTTCCTATTTAGCGTAAAGTTTTATGCATCATTTTCTTACTTCCATTGCACATATTCCATAGTTATCCACCTGTGTATATTTCAATTGTTATGGTATTAACATCTCATTTCTGTCTATGGCTTTTCAGCTCTGCATATTGTTGATAACACTGATTAGTGTGTGTGTGTTTCAGGTTAGAGTAGGCCCGGGCATTTTCATACAGTTTTTTTTTTCTGCAATAGCTAGTGACATGGAATTAGCTTCTCTGCTGACTTTACTTTCCTTAGTTTCTTTAAATTCCAGTGATGCTTTGATTTCAGTTTTATTTACTTGCTTTAGTAGTTAGTTTAGATATCAGATTTCTCAAGTTATTGATGATTACCTCCGAAAGCCATAGATTAGACTACCTGGTGAGGGATCACACTATGAATTGACGTGATTTGATTTTAGTTTTACTTTTCTGCAATTAGATATTAGATTTCTCAAGTTATTGATGATTACCTCCGAAAGCCATAGCTTAGACTACCTGGCAAGGGACCAGACTATGAATTGATGTGATTTTATTTTAGTTTTACTTTTCTGGAATTAGATAACAAATTGCTCAAGTTATTGATGATTACCTCTAAAAGCCATAGCTTAGACTACCTGGCAAGGGATCAGACTATGAATTGATGTGATTTGATTTTATTTTTACTTTTCTGTAATTAGATATCAGATTGCTCAGGTTATTGATGATTACCTCCGAAAGCCATAACTTAGACTACCTGGTGAGGGATTAGACTATGAATTGATGTAATTTGTTTTTAGTTTTACTTTTCTGCAATTAGATATCATATTGCTCATGTTATTGATGATTATCTATGAAAGGCATAGATTAGACTACCTGGCGAGGAATCAGACTATGAATGATGTGATTTGATTTTACTTTTATTAGATTGCAATTTTTGATTTGTTTGAGTGCAATAGCTTAATTCATTTTTCTATATAGACAATAGCAGGGATAACGGTTTCATGATCAATAGTTCATTTCTTGTTTGACTTAAGTAGCAGCACATCTTCATTTTTTGTTCAGGTATTAATTTCATCATTAGTATGTTCTAAGACCCTTTGGAGCGTTAAGATCTGGAAATCACTATAAAGGACAAAATTTCCTTAAAATCTATATCCATACTTGCCTTCTAGAGTTTTCTTAATACTCAAAGATAGAATTCCCATTCACATTAGGAGACAAACAAAGATAAAAACTCCCAAAACAAAATAAAAATAAAAATAAAAAAATGACAAAGGTAAGAAATAGGTTCTCTTGCAAAAATAGTGTGCCACACTTCATCAGCTTACATATCCCGGATTGATAATTAATGTAGCAATTTAGGACACACTAAATTGACCAAACAATGACCATGGGGAATATGATGTTGATTGATTCCATTAGGAGGTCCATTTATCAGATGTGAAAAAATGGCCTATAACAAGAAGATTTAACACAAATTCAACTACTTAATTAAACTCATGTCTATCTCTATTCTAGAACTAGATAGCAGCTAACTGACAAACACTAGAGTTAGCTCCACTAGATAGCTAATTTTAGCCATCAACTAGTCCACAAATCACTGTATTCCATCTAAATCAAATTAAAGGAGACAATAAATTAATGATAGGCTACATCACACATGTTAATTGAAACATAACTCAAGCAACTATAATATTGAATTCGAATTGGAATCTTTGATTAAGGAATAAGTTAAAGAAGCCATTCCTTCCTACATTTTCAACACTCCCTCTTAGAAAGGAAGGGATTCTGAACAACCCCAATCTTGCCTCTATGGAACTCAAAATTTACCTTTTATGAGGCCTTGTTCAATATGTCTGCATCTCGCTGCTCTGTAAGAATGTACTATAACATAACAATCCTCCTCTCCATACAGTCTCTAAGACAATGGTACATGATGTCTATATGCTTGGACCTATCATGAAACATTGATTTCTCATAGAGTTTTATGCAACTTTGATTGTTATAGTGGATCAATGTAGGTTCCATCCCCTGACTTAATAGTACTACCAGGAGATTTCTCACCTAAATAGCCTTTCATGCTCCCTAACAAGTAGCCATGTGCTCGACCTCTGCTGAACTGAGTGCAACTATTCTCTACTTCCTGCTCTTCCAAGAGACTGTTGCTGACCCCATACTATATGTGGGATTCCCTACCAAATCTGCATCTATGAAGCCCTCAATCCTCACTCCATAAGTTTTTCTATACCACAATCCAAAGTCTACTATTCCTCTAAGGTATCCCAACACATGTTTTGCAACTTTCCAGTGGACCTTGGAAGGATCCACCATCGACTGTATCAAATCGTTCACTTCACAACAAATATCAAGCCTTGTGTTCACCAAATACATCGAGGACCCATTTAACTACATGCAGATTGTACCATCTACTGCATTTGTTGTGGATCATCCTCCTTCCTCCAATTAGTACCTAGAGGAGTATCCATGGGTTTGCAATGCTGCATGTGGAATCTATGAAGGATCTAAGAGGTGTACTTCCCCTGTCCAAAAAATATATTTCCATCACCCTGTCAAACGTCCCATCCAAGGAAATAGTGCATCAACCCCATATCATTCAAATCAAATTCTTTTGCAAGGTCCTCCTTGTAATCCTAGATCAAAATTTCATCTTCTATCATAAAAAAATCATCAACATATAGAACTAAGATACGTAGACTACCATCTACCACAATGAGTATATATTGGCATCTTCCTCACTCTTAGTAAAGTCCAATCCTGTGATATAAGAATCAATGTTAATGCACCATGATCTAGGTACCTGCTTGAGCCCATTAATAGCTCTCTTTAGCCTACACACATGTGTCTCTACTAAAGGTCTCAAACCCCTCTAACTGCTCAACGTGGATCACTTTCTTAACCAATCCATTGAGGAAATATGCCTTGGCATACTTCTGGTGGATCCTCCATGCCATCTATGCTTTTAATGTGAGTATGGTCCTAAGAGATGAGTACCTTGCTACTGGGGCAAAGGTCTCCTCATGATCAGTCCCCTATATCTATGAGAAGACCTTGGAAGAAAACCTTTCCTTTCACTTCTCCACACTACCATCTACTACATGCTTCACCTTATATAACCACTTGGAGCCAATAACTGAATTTCCCTTAGGTCTAGGCACAACCTCGCAAACATCATTCTTCATGATGGAGTCATACTCCTCCACCACGACATCCACCCAAAACTACTGGGAAGATGCTTCTTCAAAAGAGGATGGGTTAGAATGTATAAATTCTTTCATAAATGCATGTATCTTGTGTATCTATATAGTGATATATGTTTTATATTGCAAGGAACTAGGAGGTCCGACCTGATCCTAATCTTCCTGCACCAATCTATCAACTGAATTGGTCCTCTTCCTCCCTTCACTAGGAGTCACTATGTGATAGGGCTTCCACTCGATATACACTATGATACTTATCATGTGGTGGCTCCTCATTATCCTCCTGGATTTTCCTCTTTCCCTTAGGCAAGTATTGACTTTGTGAATTTTATTAAGGCTCCTACTTGGGAGCTAGAAGCTCCCCATCTGGTGATGTGCTTAGCTCTTGCTCTAGAGAATTCCTCAAGGATTTCTCCTCATCAAATATCACACCCATTCTCAAAAGTGTTTTTGAGAGAGGGAGTGTACACCCTTAAAACATGAGTTATCTCAGTATAGTGCACAAATATCCCCCTCTCTGCAGTGGGCTCCAATTTCTTCCTAGCATCTTTAGACACATGACAATACACCATGGACCCAAAATTTTGAAACTGGGAGACATCATGCTTCCTACTAGTGAAATCATCCTTAGGTGTAATCATCCTAAGAACTCTGTGAGGATTCTTATTCTGTAAGTACACAACTATATTACAAGCCTCTACCCACAAGGTTAAGACAAACCCCTAGCCTTGCAACATGGCTCTAGCAGCCCCAACAATACTCTTATTCTTCCTCTCTACAACCCCATTTCACTGAGGGTTATGGGGTGTAATCGAATCTCTCCTAATGTCATCCTTAGCTCACAAATATCAAAAGGATTTGGAGACATACTCTCGTCCATTATCACTCCTCGGGGACTTGATTTTCTTCCCTATATCATTATCCAATAAAGCCTTGAATTCCACAAACTTGGCATATAACTCATATTTATTCTTCATGAAATAAATCCAACATTTAGGAGAAAAATAATCAATGAAGATCAAATAATACCTATGTTTGGCGATGAAAACTATGGAGAAGGGGCCACAAACATTTGAATAAACTCTCTCCAGAATAGCTCCAACTATTTTATCTCAGCATGAAAAGGAATATTTGACATACTTGCTAAGAATGCATCCATTGTACACATCATGTTGGTCAAGGGTTCATTGTGCTAGCCCAGTTGTAATCTATTGAAGTATCTTCAATTCTCATTGATGTAGATGTCACATGCATCTATGAAAGAGCACTCAAACATCTCGACCCTGAGTAAAATATACCTTTCTACTCAAGGTTGTGCAGGATTGTTATACAACAAAATGACCTCCTCATCAGCTTAGAGGAGAAAGACATGATGGTTGAAGCAATAGCCAAAATCGCAGGCCTTCTTTCCACACTAATGCCATCTATACACTGAAAACATGCTTTATAAAGCTTCTCTGTAAGCCTAAGGGAGCGTTAGTGACCCTACTAACTCTACTTGTTGGTTTAGGGACAACGTTAGTGGATCCTAATGAGAATCTATAGGTCAAAGGAGTGAACTGACTCATAAATATCTCTATATTCTCTCCTAAATATACTCAAAAAAGCAAGGAAACATCATTTCCTTTACCTAAAGAAACTCATGGAGGAACTTGGAAACCCTAACTCGAATGCTACATAAGAAGAGCTAGGGTTATTGTGATAGAGGTCAGATCATTTGAAACGATAGCTTGCATGATTATCGAGCATAGTCTCAAATCTAAGCTTAAGAAGTTGGTAAGAAGGGAGAGAGAGAGAGGAGATGGAGGGGTAAGGGAAGGATAATGCAACAGGTGGTTGTAATCACTCTTCTGATATTAATATAGAATTGTAGTTGTACTGTGTACTCCCTACTGTTGGTACTATCATTCATTCATTTGTTTGTCCAATACCTTATAGCATGAGTAGCTTTGTTATGTGTAACTAGATGTCTTTTATATATTCATGTATTAGTTATCAAAGTTGTATGTTGTGATTATGCTTGTCTCTTCTATGTGCAAGACTTGATCTGGAGCCGGCTCAAGGGACTTCCACCTAGCTGCATTGTGCTCTCTAGCAAATCTACATGGAGGCTTGAGGTAATGAATCTATCTTGCTTTGATAGTTAGTTATTGTTTATGGACATGCATGTAACTTTGTGACAACTGCAGATAATCTTACAGTCTGCCAAGGGTCCCGGGAAGACACTTGAAGGTATCTCCATTCTCCATATACCGTGCATTTTATCCTATAGCAGAATTGGTGACTCCTTTGCGGACTATACATTAGTTCCCAGTTCACCTAGACAATTCATAGTTTCCTCCTCCTTCTAAGACCTCCCTATATTTCTACATTCCTTTTCTGGCCCATCAAGACCTCGTTTCATTCTTCCCTCATACACTCAGCCTTGGATCTGATCCCGAAAGCCCCATTTTGAACTCTTTTCCCACACTAATGTAGGTTAGCAGAGCTAACAGATCTTTATAAAGCTCCGTGTCTGCACAAACAGTGTGTTAGTAGACCAATAACTGTCTGTGGCCTCTGCTACAGAGTGTTAGTCACCCAAATTTTGACATGCAATTGTGTCTGTAAACTCAAAGGGATGGGAAACCTACTCATGGACTGAAAAAGGATCTGCAGTTGTAGTTTGTTAGCAAGATCTGTATCCTAAAAGAACTTTTTTAGGAAATAGTTTTTTTTCTTTCTTAAAAAGTTTTTATAACAGAAAAATAAACATTTTTTTATTCATTTTTCTACCTAGCTAGTTAAAATCTACTTTATTTTGGTTTCAAATAGTTGTTAGAAAGCATTGGAAAGATTTCTGTTGGCTATGGTTGTGTTATAATAACTAGGATGCATGGAACAAATATGAAAGTATGAAAGATTCTTACTTGTAGAATAAAGCGTACTACATCAAATTGAATATTTTCAAGAATTATCTTTTGCATGATTTTGAGTCAGAGTCCCACCAAATATCATACGTCGACACCCGTACCGAAGACACTAAAAATGTACACATAAAATTTACCTAAAATCAATCAGTAACTCTTTATAGAGAAAACAAACATTAGTTTAGGCTAGGATCCTGGGATAAGCAGTGTGAGTAAACTGCCCAAGATTAGAAACCAAAACTAGTGTCATTAAAAGAGAGAAAATTCCTTCTGCACTCATACTACCGGTGTTGGGCATGGAATCCCCCAAGGCATGTTTTGCGGCTCAAAGCCCAAGTTTTGACCTAATCTTGTTGTAAAAATCCGTGAATTGCGGGCGCAAAGTGCGAAAGTATGATAGAGTCATAGGGTTGTCCGCCCTAGTTTTGTAATGTAATGTCGGCTAGATAGACCTGCCCATGGTCCACAAACCATGGGATTGTATAAATAGGGTGAGGCTCTAAGTGTAAAAGGAGGAGAAAGGTAGATAGGAAAGAGTCTAAGTAACTAAGTGAAGTGTGTCTTTGGGTCGTAGAGTAGGAGAAGACTCTATAGCTAAGTGTGCAGAGGCCTAGTAGTCCACAGGTGAGTGCACAGACCCCTACAGCTGAGTGCACAAGGTGGAGTTGAGTTAGTAACTGAGGAAGGGATTAATAAAGAGAGGTTTGTTATCATTTTTTGTATATGTTCTCAAGTTAATGAATGATTGATATGATTTTTGAATATCATCAGATTTAAGGAAATTGTGATGCTTTCATGCGAGACTCACTGGGAGTTCGATTTGAGACTAAAGTGTATGATTCGTGAAGCCAACATGACCTTGATGGATGGGCAACACTGTGCATGGTTTGTAGCATTGCTAACGCCCAATCTAAGGAACGCGCTGTCACATCAGAATCTATCCACTTAGGCTGAGGCCTCAGAGATCACAATGAGAGTGTATGAGACCCTAATACAAGATCCTAACTTGGGAGTCCAACAAATCCATGTGCAGTTTAAAAACTTGTGGCTTGAGTTGCAGAGTTTGAAACAAGATAGGACAGCTCACCCATAAGTGCATGAGGAGGTACGGTGTGTAAAATACAAAGTCCAGGGACATGACAAGGACCATTGTCCAGTATTCATGAACTAACTGGAGGGATGAGGACCAATGCCATTGAGACCAGAGGCAAAAGCAGGATCGAGCACGACACCTGCATTATGGTGTACGGTTTGTCAGATAGGAGGAAAGCATGCTACAGATAACTGCCATCTATTACACAAGTGTACACAGACTCCCCAGTAGTTGTTTTGTAATTTCTATAGGTTAGTAGGCCATGATGAGTGCTCCTATAGAAGTTATGAATTGACGATGGATCAAACTCCTACCTATAGAGGTTAGACTGAAGCATGGGCCCTCAATCAAAATGCAGGGATGGCATGCACTGAATTTGAGGGGCGCGGATGAGGTCGAGGTGGAATGGGACCAGGAAGAGGCCGCAAACAACTGATATGCTATAATTATGGAGGACTGTTATATAGTAAATTGACCCCCTCATTAGCTCAGAAGGGAAAGACAAGATAAGTAAAGCAAAGACCAAGATCACATGCCTTGCTTCCACACTAATGCTGGCTATGCACTCACAACCTACTTTATAAAGCTTCTCTGCAAGCCTAAGGGCATGTTAGTGACCCAACTAACTCAAGTTTCTAGTTCAGAATAGAATTAGTGGATCCTAGTGAAGTTCTAAGGGTCAAAGGAATGAATTGGCTCATAAATATCTAGATATTTGTTCCTAAATTCACTCAAGAAAAGTAAGGAAACATCTAGATTCGGCCTATTTGGGGGATCTGCAATCCTAATGGAGGAGGTAAATGGGAAAGAGATGAAAATCATGGCAACCTCATTGCTTTTACCCTAAGAAACTCAAGGAGGAACTTGGAAACCCTAACTCATTTGCTACATAAGCAAAGCTAGGGCTATGGTGATAGGAGTCAGATCATTTGAAAGGATAGCATACTTGATTATTGAGCATTATCTCAAGTCATAAGAAGGTGGTAATAAGAGAGAGAGAGAGAGAGAAAAGTTGGACGAGTAAGGGAAGGCTAATGCAACAGATGGTTGTAATCACTCTTCCAACATTAATATAGAACTGCAGTTGTACTATCTACTCCGTGGTGTTGGTACTATCATTCATTCATTTGTTTGTCCAATACCTTTTAGAATGAGTAGCTTAGTTATGTGTAACTAGATTTTCTTTTATGTATTCTTGTATTAGCTATCAGAGTTGTATGTTGTGATTATGCTTGTCTCTTCTATGTGCAGGACTTGATCTGGAGCCGGCTCAGGGGACTTCAACCTAGCTACATTGCGCTCTCCAAAAAATCTACACGGAGCCTTGAGGTAATCTATTTTTCCTTCTTTGATAGTTAGTTATTGTTTATGAACATGCATGTAACTTTGTGATGGTTGCAAATAATATTATAGTTTGCTAAAGGTCCTGGGAAGACCTTTAAGGGTATCTCCATTCTCCATACACCGTGCATTTTATCCTATAGTAGAATTAGTGACTCCGCTGGGGACTATACATCTAGTTCCCAGTTTACCTGGACATTTATCAGTTTCCTCCTTGTTCTAAGACCTCCCTATACTTCTACATTACCTTTTTGACCCACCAAAAGCTTGCTGCATTCTTCCTACATACATTCCTCATTGAATCTGATCTGGAAAGCCCTTTTTTGAGCTGTTTCCCCACACTAACATAGGTTAGAAGACTACACAGTGCTTTATAAATCTCTATTTCTGCATACATAAAGCATTAGTGGACCTAGTAACTCTCTGTGGCCACTACTATAGAGCGTTAGTCTCCCAAAAACTTGATTTCCAACCGTGTCTGCAAACCCAAGGGGATAGGAAGCCTACTCATGGACTGAAGGAGGATCTGCTACTGCATTTTGTTAGCAAGACAGGTGTCCTAAAAGGTTTTTTTTAGGAAATAAGTTTTGTTTTTCTTTCTTAAAAGCATTTTTTATGAAAGAAAGATCCACATTTTTTATTCATTCTTCCGTTTAGATGGTTAAAAGCTACTTTATTTTGGTTTCAAGCAGTTGTTAGGAAGGCATTGGAAAGATTTCTGTTGGTTATGCATGTGTTATAATGGCTAAGATGCATGGAACATCTATGAAAATTTGAAAGACTCTCACCTATAGAACACAACTTGTTTTCATCGAATTGAATATTTTTTAAAGCATTGTCTTGTGCATGATTTTTGAGTTAGAGTCCCATCACATTTCATATGTCAACTCCCCTACTGAAGACAATAAACGAGTACACATAAAATTTACCTAAAATCAAGCAATAACTCTTTATTGAGTAAGAAAACATTAGTTCAGGCTAGGATCTTGGGATAGGCAGTGTGAGTAAACTACCTAAGATCAAAAACCAAAACTAGTGTCATTAAAAGAGCAAAAATTCCTTTTGCACTCATACTACCAGGACCACTCTAGTAAAAGCAAAGCTAAATATGAGACAATATCAGACTGTAAGTGAAGGTAGCCTGCCTTTTCTTGCAAATTCTTTGGGTATTCTGTGTATTGGGCATCCCTTCGAGGATTTTAGAGCTGAGTTAGGGACTCAAGTATCCTGCCCACACAGCATACTGTGTGCGACTATTTCTCCTCTGGTAGTGTCTGTGACCTGAGGTATCCTTAGTGGCCAAGCTTTTAGGGACTTACACAAGGTGACTGGGGAAAGCTGCCCTGGTACCTGACATAGATAGACTTACTCTATCTTCAGTTTTTGGGAGGGTGCTTGTCTTCACGAGAGTACTTGGCCCCTCAATCTAAGGTTCAGGTGAAGCTCTAGAGTAACCGTAACTGTACATTTGTCCATCCATCTCTGTTATTCATTGTGATACTGGGTTTCATATCCAGTGATTGGTACTTGTCAACCAGGGTCATTTCCCTTTGTTTGTTGATTGATCAACTTAGTGTATTTTTTATATTTTTTAGGTACCCATGTCCTATCATTGAAACTTTAACAAATATCACGATAAAATTTATTGATAAAAATTAATGGTCATCATGGCTACATCCAGCCCTCATCATCAATCTAGACAATTGCTAGGACTTCCTCCGCTCATTTTGGAAGATCTGTCGAGCTCCAGTGAACCTGATTCCCCATCTTCAGGGAATCAGTCTCCCAAATATCACATGGAATCTGTTTGGAAAACCGATGATTCAGGTTTTCTAGAGGATTCCTTAACCGAAGGATTTCTTCCTCACTTTAACCCTTCGCTCATGAATCCATTGGACCCACTCTTGTTTCCAGCAGCACCTATACTCCTTGTTTCTATAGGTGGAACATTTCTATCCATCTCGTCGACGACTAATGGGTCATGGAACTTTGTGGACACTTTTGGTCCTCCACCACTTCCCTAGTCAATAGCCACCAACACACCATTGATGGAAAACCTCGTTATCCCATTTGTCCCAGGTACAACTACTCACATGACACCCTCCACGAGTGGAACCCAACCAATGTCAATTTCCACCCCTTTAGTGTCAAACTGTATACCTTCGACAAGTGCTACATACAACGCTCCATATAACATCCAATATAGCACTATTAGCACGGTTCCCGTCCACCAACAATATGGTTAGCAGTCATTGTATAGTTCAATCCCCTAGATTCAAGTATCTAGGGGCATTCCCAATATGCACATACCGGTTGGGAATGTGACAGTTCCCCCTCCATTCTTAGGCATGCATGGTCAGTCATTGATTGACATGAGCGTTGCTTATGTCACTCAAGGAGATATGTTTAGTTCTGTGGTGGGCTGGAATCCTCAAGGAGGTCCCAACCAATCCATGGGGGCACCTTACTCAAAAATTCAAATGAGTCAAGGGGGCACTGCTTATCTTGGGGGCAATTCTATACCCCAACATTAGATTCCCCATGGAAACCCACACTACAATACCATACCCCAAGGCAACTACTATACCATGCAACCTATGTATAATATTGGGACTCAAATGATGGGAGGACAACAAGGTTCCTCAAGTCATATGTCATCGCCTTGGTCCGAGTCAAGGGCACCACACACTTTGCCTTTCTTGGCAACGTTGGATATCCTCGACTTCTACAAACTTACAAATGACCCCATCTACCACAACTTACTTTGACCACTGATCTCGTATAAGATACCAATAGATATCCCCAAGTTCGAAGGGAAACAAGGGGAGGATCTAGGCACCCATATCACCACCTACAATCTTTGGTGTGTTTCCAACTCCATGGTGGATGAGAGTGTCTGGTTATGTCTTTTTCCCCGCACCCTCACTGGAAACACAGCTAAGTGGTACAGTGACCACACACATCAGTAAATACCTTCGACGTTCTAGCGATGGAATTCCTAAAGCACTTCTAGCTACCCATCTGCTATGAGACTGGGATAGAGCTCCTCACTTCACTATGTCAAGATACCACCACCCACATCTCTGATCATATACATGAATGGAGACATAGGTGGAGGTTAGTTAAATCTCCCCTCCCAGACTATCTCTTAGCGGACTAGTTCTGCAAGTCCCTACTCCCGCAAATCGCTAAAGATGTCACTTTAGGTGGTGCGGTCACAGAAGACCAATCCATACATCTTGCCCAACACTTAGATCTGATATATTCACAGTCTAGGAATCTTTACAATGTAATCCCCAATGCCCCTCATAACTCCAATGTATCCACTACTCAACAACCTAGAGCGCATGCCGATGGGATTATTCGTGCAACCTCTAAGGCTGCTATAAAACAACTCAGCTGTCACATTGCTCAGATGTCAGTGGACCCCTCTACCAAATTGACTATTCTTCATACCATCACGATAAACCTTGTGCAGTTTACCCAAAAACCCAATGGTAAGAATAAGAAAAATAAGAAAAAGGCTGCTCCTTCTCAGGAGCAGACAACAAAGCAGCAAAACCCAAAACAGAAGTTCACTTTGCCTCTTGATGATGAAAAGGATAAACCCCCCAAATTTCCTTGCAAAATCTGTGCTGAAGACCACATGACCTATCACTGTCTACGTCTTCAGGAATGCATAGAATGCATTGCTAAGAAGGATAATGTTCAAACCCTCGGTGTCCTTAAAAATCCTTTTCCTGCTTAGCAGCAGCAAAACCCTATTACAAACCAACCCCAACCCCCACAAGGGGGCAACGATGGTAGCTGGTGAATGATATTCTATTGTTTACACCTTTGAAATGGTAGATCTCCAAACAAGAGGAAAATATTATGGAGCTCTTGTTGTTCATGTAGAGGAACCTTCCTCAAGTCAAAACCCACCGCCACCCAATGATCTACATATCAAAAGGCGAATCGTTGACCTTGTAATTTGGCCCCCCAAAGCGGCACTTCAATGCACAATGCACAATACATCTATACGTGCCACCCAAAACTACAGGATTATAGAAAACTTGGCACAAGCACCATCGGCTATGTCGGTGCTCGAAGTATTACAAACATGCCCAGCACAAAGGAAATATTTGCTTTTGGCTATTGGTGGTATCGACCCATAGGATTCCATGCTTGGAGTTTTCGACATGGAAAAGTGTAAACCTCCCCTTTCCCAATAGCTTTCATTTCAAATGCAATTTTTTTCAAAAGGTCAAGGTATACACAGAACTATCATTGACGAAGGTACTTCTACCTACGTCATGTTGGCTTCATGTTGGCTCGCTCTGGGTTCTCCAACCCTATCCCCCTCGTCGATTTCCCTTAAAGCTTTCGACGGCCACAATTTCATCCCAAAAGGTTACCTAGCTAGCTACCCCATCACTTTGTATGGGAAAACGGTAACAATGGACATAGAAGTTGTAGATAAAAAGCTCAACTATAATCTCTTGTTGGGTTGCAGTTGGACATATGCCATGATGGCCTTTGTATCTACTATATTTCGCATCATCCTATTTCCATTGGATGGAAAGATAGTTACAGTAGATCTGTTGTCTTTCTGCACCCCTGATTACTCCCTGTTACCAAATGGCTTTGTACTTCTAGTAGGTGGTGTACTGACTCTTACGTCAGTATTGGTACCGGTCTACTAAAGGCTTCTTCCCTCATGGGTTGTTTCCCTCTTCAGCCACCCAAGGTTTCACAGATGGTCAACATGCTTTCATTTATTCCTCATGAACAGACCAATCCATGGATCCTACCAGCTCCTTCAAACATTAACACATATAGAGAACAAATGCCACTATCACTAGCTGAATTGGCCTACCAAGCCATTCAATCTACATCTGCATCTCTGGTCACTTTGGTTACGACCAACGGTACCACTGCCCCTCCCATAAACACTTCTTCTTTCGATCCACTCAATCATGTTCTACCTATGGACGAAGCTATTCGAGAAACCATGAGTCTAGAAGAGTGACCTTGGGAGGATTAGCATCATCATGTTTCAATATCTAATTCAGACATGATTCCTCTTCAAATCCTATCACCTAACATACCAAAAATCGTTTACTCACCCTATACGGCTATCCAAACTTTGGAGGTGGAAGGAAACATGGGTAACATTTCAAAAACATTGCTCATCGATATTTTTGTCATGACAAGCATCGTGGAAAACATACAAATTGGATCCAATCACAATCCTGAGGAAATTGTGAGCTTCAACTACCCTTTTAAGGACTTCCGTGATGTTTTCCCTTGGTCTTATGAGGAAATGCATGGCATAAACCCTTCTATTGTCAAGCATGAGATCAATAAAGATCAAGCATTCTTTTTATGGTATTTTTCTTGCTCATTAATCTGAAAAATCCTTCAGTCTCCTTCTGCGGGTTCATTAAACTACCATGAAGAAGATAAAGCATTCTTTTTATGGTATTTTTCTTACTCGTTAATCCGAAAAACCTCGAGTCTCCTTCTTTGGGCCTATTAAACTACTACAAAGAAGATATGGACATGTTCTTTTATCGGATGTTTTCTCGCCCTAAAAACTAAAAAATCCCTGATTTTTTCATTGTTGGGCTCTCTAAACACATACGACATCGGTTCGAGCAACTCTTTTTCGCTCTTTTTCTATCTCATTAAACTGAAAAAGATCATTAGAGCATTATTTTTAGGCACTTTTTTCTCAGTCATAAAACTGAAAAAATCCCAATTTTTTTCTTTAGGCTTATAAAAAATATATATAAATATGACCCAAGCATTCTTTTAGGTACTTTTCTCTCTTGTTAAATTGAAAAATCCCGAGTTTTTGTCACCGGGCTCCTTAAAAATCTATGGCAGCAACAAGATCACTTTCCTATTTAGGACCATTTCTCGCTCTTAAAATCAAAAAATCCCCGAGTTTTTCCCCTTCTTTGGGCTCGTTAAATCTACGAAGAAGGAATGAGCAGTTCTCTTACCTCTTTTTCCTTGCTCAATAAATTGAAAAAGATACATTGAGTTTTCTTCATTTGATTCATTAAAATTTGATGAAGGTATTGAGTTTGTCATCATGTGATTCATTAAAAATTCACGATGAAAAATGAGTTTGGTTTGTCTCCTCGTACTCGAAACAAAATGAGGTTGACATCTATTGAACATAGGTTTCTCTTTATTTGGATTCAATAGATTAACTCATGAAAAAGTAACCGATCTGGGTATACTATTAACCTTTTGTCACACCTGGGTAACAACTGTGACAAAGGGACCACCATGGAGTTGTTCTTTATAATCTTTCCAGATTCTCTAAATATGAGAAGACCACCGAGTTTTCTAGTCTAGACTCTTTAAATTACATAGACAAGATATAGAGTCTCTCTTTTTATGATCCTTTTCAGATTATCAAAACATGAAAAGATCAACGAGTTTGCCTATCTAGAATCAGTAAACTAATCAAATAGGGCATAAATTCGTTCTTCTCGTGGTCCTTTTCAGACTCTTAAAATATGAAACGATCAATGAGTTTACCCGTCTGGACTCACTAAACTAATCAGATGGAGAAAGTAGACAATAAAACTACATTCAGTATTAGAAAGCATGGTTTGGTAGCAGTCGTTCCCTTGAACATGGCACTCCCTCAGATAAACCTTCCTTGTGATGGCCTCTCAATATGAATCCTACCATCCTATGAGTTTAGCCTAAATACCCCGATGTTCCTGCATCTCTGTATCCTAACACTCTTTGGTGTTCATGAGTTTAGTGCTGCATGGTTAAAATTGTTGTCGTGCCTTCTATTGTTCAAGGGTTAACCTTTTTTTTCCTCCATCAACCCATCAAGCATATCCTTTCATCATGCCCTCTATTGTTTAGACCCAATTCTCAAAGATTCCTCAAAGAAAAAAATCATTCTTGTCTCGTTTCATGTCGATTGATGTAGGACACATTATTGCCTACCTTTCCACAGGTATCTTTCTATCGACTTCAACACTCTATCTAGGAAGACAACCCAGAAACACATTCAGTGCCTTGGTACTTGTAGACATTAGTGGCAGGTTGCCTTGTGTTTGATGAGGGGTTCTCAGTATTTGGCTCCTGGTTAAGTGAGTCTACAAGTGTTCGATGACAAAAACATCTTTCACACTCGTTAGATTGTACTATGCATCTTGGAGACCATCACCATTATCTGTGGCCTTCCTCGCATCTATTAACAGTCTTCATTATTGACTGGTAATCAGATGACTTCGCTCATGTTCAACATCAATGCATATATTCACATGTATCAATCTATGTTGTTCGGTGAAGTGGAAATCAAGACCTTGGGTAGAGGCTTGCATCACTCAGCCTTGTTTCCTCTCCCAAGTTCTGTATATTGTTTTTTGGAACAACTTATTAGGATGATTCTATTATGACACCAGATCCGCATTGTTCTTATCGGTGGACAGCATCATCATATCTCTTTGGAGAAAATCACTCTGACATAGCTACTAAGGATGGGAATGCCAGACTCAGGACACGATTTTAGTAGTTATATATATATACATACACACACATATATATATATATCTATATATATATATATATATATATATATATATATATATATATATATATATATGTTTATCAGGTTTCTCATACCACCTGAAGCTCTAATCCTCTCTCTCTTTTTGTCAAAGAAGGAAAATTATAGTTAAGTAAACTATTTTGGCCATCATTGTAGCCTCTGATCTCACACTTTAGGGGGCATCTGTTATACAACAAATTGAACCCCTCACCAGCTCAGAGGGGAAAGACATGATAGTTAAAGCAAAGACCAAGATCACATGCCTTGTTTCCACACTAATGCTAGATATGCACTGACAACCTGCTTTATAAAGCTTCTCTGCAAGCGTAATTGTGCATTAGTGACCCAACTAACTCAAGATTCTAGTTTGGGAATAGCGTTAGTGGATCCTAGTAAAGTTCTAAGGGTCAAAGGAACGAATTGACTCATAAATATCTAGATATTTGTTCCTAAATTCACTCAAGAAAAGCAAGGAAACCTCTAGATTCAACCTATTTGGGGGATTTCTAATCATAATGAATGAGGCAAATGGGAAAGAGATAAAAAGCATGGAAACCTCATTGCTTTTACCCTAAGGAAGTGAAGGAGGAACTTGGCAACCCTAACTCGATTGCTACATAAGCAAAGCTAGGGCTATGGTGATAGGGGTCAGATCATTTGAAAGGATAGCATACTTGATTGTTGAGCATTATCTCAAATAATAAGAAGTTGGTAAGAATAGAGAGAGAGAAAAGTTGGATGGGTAAGGGAAGGTTGATGCAACAGATGGTTGTAATCACTCTTCCAACATTAATATAGAACTGTAGTTGTACTGTCTACTTTGTGGTGTTGGTACCGTCATTCATTCATTTGTTTGTCCAATACCTTTTAGGATTAGTAGCTTAGTTATGTGTAAATAGATGTTCTTTTATGTATTCATGTATTATTTATCGGAGTTGTATGTTGTGATTATGCTTGTCCCTTCTATGTGCAGGACTTGATCTGGTGCCGGCTCAGGGGACTTCCACCTAGCTGCATTGTGCTTTCCAGCAAATCTACATGAACCCTTGAGGTAGTCTATTTATCCTACTTTGATAGTTAGTTATTGTTTATGAACATGCATGTAACTTTATGATGGTTGCAGATAATCTTACACTCTGCTAAAGGTCCCAAGAAGACCTTTGAGGGCATCTCCATTCTCCATACATTGTGCATTTTATCCTATAGCAAGGACCAGGTGTTGGGTCCCTATAATACTAGTGATTACCCCATTACTATTGTAGTTGTACCCCTTATTAATATTGTTGTGCCCCTATTGTCCCCATATTGTTATTACTGCGCCCCATAGAATCCCTCTATTGTTATTTTTGTGGCTTTATATTATTATTGTTAGGTCGGCTGGGTTATATTGTGACTCCTTAGACTCCTATATATAGAAAGGAGGTTTTGTCCTTTGAATCATTGAAGAATTATTCATTTATGTAATGTAAAGGAGGTTGCCCCCTCGAAGAGGCTGAATTCTAAGGAGTTGATCTATCTTTTCTATCTTTTCTTGAGCTAGTTTCATAACAGAGTAATGCTTTTAAAATAACTTATTGATTTCAATACAAGAGTAAACGGATCAAACCATAAATACCAAGCTTGTAACTTTAGGGAAATTAACCTATTCAAGCATCAAAACGCAATCTTAATCAAAATAAAAAATCAATCTTAATCAAGAATTTCTAATTGCAATTACATCAACCGAGTGCACTGTAGCGATAACAGAGCTCTTTCAGCTGAATCTAACCTTCTACAAAAAAGTAATACACCTGATTTAACCAATAACACTCTGGGTTTTAATTAACAAAAAACGATTCTTATCTAATAATTAAATCAATTTGCGACATAAATAAATGAAGCCAATCAACAGAAATAAGAGTTAATGCAATGAACACACAAACTCAATACTAGTGAAAGTAAATCAATCGTAAAGCTATAAAACAGAGTAATTAAACTTGCAGTAAAAGATAGGTAAACTATAAAACAGGGAACAATAGTGAAATCCACCATTGACCAGGCCCAAGTTGCCAATGATTACTGCTCGATTACTTTAGAATATTGCAAATGAAAAACAACAAGATATATATATTATTCATCAAATCCAAATATCATTACAGCACGATGTATCCTTTAGAGTAACACTCTGTATATTAAAATTGCAACTGAAGTAAAAAGGTGAAAAGTTAAGTTTCTCTATTCTATTCATTTTTCCCATCTTATAGTTAAAGAGGAAAAGAGATAAATATGTTTCCTTAGGATTAGGAGATCCTGAGGAATTCACAACTAAATACTATTATCAGACAATCTTTCATCTTGTACTGATCCTCCTAATTTACTTCTCGATTTGACCGCACAAAACATGCTCTTTTCTCCCTGTTTAGCCTTTGCTGTTCAATAGTTTGAATAACAACTGTTCCATTCAATAATTTTTGCATAAAAAGCAACGAAAGTTAGTTTTGATAGACAAATCACTTCAAAATTAGTTTCGCTCACTTCTTATCAAAATTCTATCAAAACCTTATTACATCATGGCATAAATGCATAAAAAGGAGGAAAAAGATACTGTAATCAAGATATTTATTCTTAATGGTCAACTTATTTAACTGACGGTAATCCATGGAAATTCACAAGGTTCCGTCCTTCTTCTTAACAAAGAGCACCAGAGCTCCCGAAGGGGACACACTAAGATGGATATAATTTTTATCAACTAGCAGCTCTTGTATCTGCATTTTTAGTTCTGTTAGCCTTGGTATAATCATACGGTAAGGGGCTCGGGAGACCGGGGCAGCTTCTGGAATCAACTCAATGGTGAAATCTATATCCCTTTTCGGTAGTAGTCCCGAAACTTCCTTAGGAAATACATCCGGAAAATTTTGTACCACTGGTATATTCTCTAATATAGCAGTTTTATCCTTAGAATTAGCATACCCTACTTGTATTGCATAAACTTGGTAGCCTTTTCTAATGCATTTAGCTAATTGGGAGGCTGTTACAGGCCTTAATTGCAGAGGTTTTTGAATACCTTGAATTTCTTGTCTCTCTCCTTTGTCATCCAGGTAATTAATGGTTTTGGTTTTACAGTTAATGGGGGACCAATGTTTTTCCAACTAGTCCATACCTATAAGGATGCCATATGATCCTAGGGGTAGCACATTTAGATCTGTCATGATAGACTGACCTGCTAACATTAGGGGACAATTACTAACTTTGGCCAACACCCTTCTTTTTTCTCCCGTGGCTAGTTGTACAAACTAAGGATTTCTAAACTTAACAACTTGTAAACAACATTGTTCCACTATCTTGGGGCTAATGTAACTCAAAGTAGCTTTGGGATCAATTAAAATGGATATGGTTTGATAAACAACTTTACCTTCGAATTCAACCATGGTTGGCTGAAATTTTGCGTGACGGTCTTCAAGGGCTGCATTAATTTTAGGAATGCTTCTCATCACTTCTCCCATAGTAGACACTTCTTGAATCTCTGAAATATGATTAGGTCCTTTGCAGTGTGGGTAGTTTTTGACATAATGCGGGCCTCCACATTTCCAACACTGTACAGGTGGTCTATTGGCTACTTCTACTTCAATTTTTCCTGATTGTTCATTCACCTTAGATTCACCTGGTAACTTTCCCTTATGGCTGGAAGTAAATTTGATTCCTTTTTTCAACCCATCTCTTCCCCATATCTCCCTTTTGTTTATTTTGCTGGTAGCATATCCGCGCTTTCTATATAACTTTGTCCATGGTCTTCGGGTTATCAAACTTGAGTCGTTATTTCATGAATAGTGGAAGACTGCTAATAAACCATTGCACTTTTTCCTTTTCTTTGCGTATGTAGGGGGCATACTAAAGTAATATTGTGAATTTTGTTATGAAATCATCCATGGAAAATTTTCCTAGTCGGATATCGTGAAACTCCTTTTCCTTTTCGTCATAAAATCTTTCAGTTAGACATTTTTCTTTGAAATACCTTTGGAATTTTTCTAAGATTAAGTTTGTTCATTTACTCTGTGAACAATTTTTACTTCCTACCACCACAGGGTGGCCTTCCCTTGTAGCTAGAAGATGGCTAGACAAGCCTTTAAATTATGGTTGTACTCATACAGTTGGAAGTACTTGTTCATATTGATGAGCCAAGATTCCGTTGCCTCTTCTTATTCACCATCGAAGAGGGGAGGCTTTATTTTTCGAAACTCCCCTTGAAGTTCCATTTTCTATATTTTTTGTGTCTTGTGTCTCGACACATTATCTGCTTCTTCTTCATGGTTCTCTTTGAGACCTTCTATTTCCACATTCTCGGTTCGAAATTGTTGCTCTCCTATCATATTTCCATGCTCTAGACTAGGAACTAGTGGTCGATGATTCTGTCTATTAGATAGACTCTTCATAATATTTTCCCGCTCTTGCATCAGTCTTTCATTATTTTCCCGTAGCCAAGCCATTTCATCCTTCAATTCTTGTACAAATTCCATGATGGTAGTATTAGTATTTTGCGGCTCATCACCCAACTACACCCATACCTTAAGATTGCCTTCTTGAAATGATGTTGCCCCTGTTCCCATTACAGATCTGTGTGGTGGATTTTGAGTGCTCCTAATGTTGACTACTTCCCGGATTCCTCTGTGCACATTACCAATGTTGTTATTCACTTATATTCTAGAGGTTTCAGTTTTGCAACTTGAATGCTTTGATACTACATGTGACACATCCACAAGTTAATTTATGCATAATATATATTTTTTATTTATTTAACTACCATATTTTACATATAGAACTTGAAAAATCTTATGAATTTACCAAAGGAATTATTCATTATAACGGACTAATGAAATATCTAACTTTTATATTATAATTAATGTACAACCATACATATCATGACGTTCAACCCACGACTAAGGTATTAAGGTTATACACTTCAGAAATTTCTACTGAGCCCACATGCCACTTGTCATTCTTGAAATACGATCTATTATACATAATTCACTGTATTTAACTCAGTCCTTTATGGCTATCCGGTTTTTGAGCTGCCAATGAATTCCTTACCAGTTGACCTCTCACGCTACATTAACTCACTTGTTGTTGCTCGACCTAGTTGGAGGTGTCACCTTGCTGGAGTCTTTAATGGTGTACCTCTTTGTCGATGGCTTTAGGATTGACTCTAGATCGATGGTCCCTGGTTGTCATTTGGATCGGACGGTGAAGGAGAACCTTGGGGTTGTATGCCTCTGGAGTAATGTGGTTGCCATTTCATTTTCCCTCTTCTGGTAATGGATACGGTGTGCTTTGTGGAAGTTTTCTTCCCTGCTCAGGGATTTCCATTCACTCGCTTATTTCTGGAAGTTGTTTTCTCTAAGCTACTCACTTTTGCCACTTTATGCCTTTTAAACACTCTAGAATTTCCTATCAGGTGTTTTGAGCTTCATGGCTCAGCCTTCTGCAATGAGTGGGTTTCTACAGTCATTTTAAATCACGTATTGTCCTGAGTAGTTTATCTACTATGATTCAATTTTAGTCTTTTATTTTTCTATTTTTTATGGTTTACCAACTTTAACCTTTAGTACTCCTCCGAGTTGGGGTGGAGGGTTTTGCAGTGATGTAGCATTGGGTGCAAAGCAGGAGGAGGCCCTTTCTCAGCTCTTTGAATGTAGTAATGACAGTCTCATATGCTACCGGGTACCTATGCTTTCCTTTATATTGATTGGGGTTTTGTCTCCATAAGGAGTCTGTAGTTGTGAAGTGTTTGTTGTGATTGCATTTCTAAGTAATTTATCTTGAGCATTATCGATCATTGGAGGGTGTTATGCATTTCAAAATTTTTTAAAGCGTTTTGCACGGCCCTTTGTTATTTTAATAGTTTTGAGTAGCTATATTTTTTTTGATAACGCCAACCTATAAGGAAGGTTGATATGTAATTGTATATAAAGCAGAGGCTTGTGCGGAGCTTGACTCAGTTAGCTTCCCTTATCAATTTTAGTTTGGACAGTCTTGATGCTATTGCGAGTAAATTTAGTTCTTTATTTTCCTTTTACTTGTTTATCCTTATTCATATTCTGGGAATGGTAAAGCTTCCAATAGTCTCTTTGCTTTAGGTATTGTCATGTTTTAAGTTTAATCTACTTGTCAAGTTGATGCTATAATTTTCTACTTAGTCTGCATATTCGAAGTAGAATTCGTAATATTATATGCCCTACTTCATGAGGGTAGGGTTTTGAATACAGAGGATGAATCCTCATGGGTTTAACTGTCGTAAGTTTTTTAAAATTCTTGTATAAATTATTTCTTTTACTTAAGCTCTCCCAGTCACTTTCTCAGTTTATATTGATGGGCCAATATTCCTAATTCTTTCTATTCTGGAACATAATATGAACATTTTTCTTTATTATGTACTTGAATACAATTGTTCACTCTGTCCCTGATGTTTAGGGTTTAGTTGATACCTGTGTACTCAGGGTTTGCCTTTTAAATAAGTATTTTGGCATTCTGGCTAGTGCATAAATATTTAAATTGTGTTAACTATTTTGTTTTATTCCCATGATAAATGCTTAACTAATCTGTGCCAGTTTCTAGTTATGGTTTATCGAATTTGGCTATACCCTTTTATTGAGTACTAAATATTTTATCTCTTGTCTAGATGCCTAAAAGAAAAGAATCTACTTATGGACTATTTATGCAAATACCTCAGGTTAACCAACCCATTTCTACTTTCTGATAGTGATTATCATGCATAGATTTATATCAAAATATAGAATAAATGTCTAACTATTTAACATGAGGAATTTTCACTTATATGGACCATTGTCTTCCAGATTTTTCGAGTTTAGGTCTGCAACTAGACCTTGCTACTCGTTTCTTTGCCTCCCAACCTTGAGACTAATATGCCAGTTAATCTGCCTCAGAGCTATTCCTAAATACATGACCCTTCTTCCTTCTTGTATGAGAACTCATGGTCTCACAGCTATCTGGTCAAAACTACACGTAGCCACATAAAACTGCCTCACATTTTAGCACATATTTTTCCATCTTGCTCACAATTCTTCCTGATCTACAATACCCCTATGCTCTTGATCCTTCTTGAATAAATCCTCAAGAAATTAGTTAGGATAGGTCACTATCAATCCTAGCTACTTTAGCCTGTAAAAAAATCCTAACTACTTTAGCATGTAAAACAATATTTACAGGTAACTACTATTTTATTGTTTCGTAAATTAATTCAAGAAAAAGTTTTTATAACTTAAAATAATAAATAAGCCCCAAGGGTTAGCTCAATCGGTCAAGCTGGGGCCTTCCCAATGGGAGGTCACAGGGTCGAAACCCGAAAGCTCTTGGGGTCAGGTCAGTAAATAGGCCAAGGGGTGTGACCCCCTTCGGGTGGGGTCCACCCTAGCGTTGTTTGATCCTGGACGTAGTGGACCCATTGACCATGGGTATCCGTGAACCAGTAGTGAAAAAAAAACAATATGTTTGTTTGCAGTAATTTAAATATTTACATTCTCTAGAATATCACAATCATTCAATTAATAAAAAACAATTTAAATTTATCCAAACCCTATAAATTAAAAAAACCGTGAAGAGTGTATAGGAAGTTTTAGAAATTAAAACAATCATAAAGAATACAAGCAATGAGATTATAGACACATTTTTAAGCACAAAAATCTAGACATTTTTCAACCTCGGTTTAATAAAATTGTTTTTCTAATAAGAAAATATGATAAAAGTAATTAAACTTGAAATACTAGCTTAAAATTTAATATCATCTTAACTAAAATAAAAACAACTAAAATTCAAAATATACTATTTCAAAAGGTAAAATATTTAAATCTAGCCTTTCATAAAATAAAATTCAAAATCCTGGACATGGAATTAGCATAAACATAGAATGCAGTTCATAGACTAAAATTTAAAATCCAGGAAATTGTGTTATTCTTGGAATTAACTTGATGTGCTCTAAATGTTCACTTTTTTACTCTGCTAAAGAAAACCCATTGCAATGTCGAAAATCAAAAGTTCCAAAAGAAATGCTAATGCTCCACTTACAAATTTCTAAAGACTTATTTAAAAAAAAAATATATATTTATGTCATCCATTATAAAATAACAAATTATTTAAATTAACATTCACTTAATTCTATAAAACAAGTTATTAAAAAGGTGAATGACAGAACTTTTTTTCTGTGCGTGCAACAACCCAGCTCGAGCCTGCGCTGACCTAGCCACTGCTGCCCTTGTAGATCCTTCTCTCAGCAACCTCCTTCTGTTGAGGCCAACCAGATCATGCAACCCTATAAGGAGGGAGATCCTCACTCTTCCATGCAGACAGGGAATGAATAAAATGCAGAAGCTTTTGCATCTTTAATCGTAGAGAATGGAGCTCCAAGGAATATGCCATCAATCAATAAGTTTGTCAAGAAACTTGAAAGTATCCCATAGATTTCCCTCCCTCCAGTACCTCCAAGAAGAGCAACCATCTCTTTGGCAGAATGCAGACTTGTTAGGTAGTTCATCAGGTTATGGCCCTCACCCAAATTAGTGCAAAAATGGGTGGAAAGAAACTAGAAAGCAACCACACAGGGAAAGATAGCAATACAATTCAGTGGAAGGGGTTATTACACCTTTCTCTTTGAAAGAAAGGAGGACATAGATCTGATATTTAGAAATGGACCTTACTTCATGGACCCTAGAGGTTTATACCTGAATAGGTGGACTCTAGATTTTGATTCAGAGATGGATGTCCCAAGTGCAGTGCTTGTCCGAGTTAGGCTCCTACATCTTCCTCTTCACTGATGGGGAGACGAATCTATAAAGGCTATAGTAAATGCAGTGGGCAAATATATTGACAAATGTGAGCCAAAAGACAATATGCATGCATGTGCCTGAATATGTGTGGAGGTAGATCTCGGAAAAGGCCTACCAGAAGCAATAAAGATCAAGGTTAACCAGTGGACACACATTCAGTAGCTGGACTATGAGCAAATGCCATTTAAATGCAAGGTATGTCATGAGTATGGTCATTTTGCAAATAGATGTCCTAAAAAATAGAGAATGAAATCATAGAAGCGTAAGAACCTACATGGGAACAAGTGAAAAGGAAAAAACCTACCAATAAGTAGACTATGCCAAATATTAATCAGTCCCATGAAGCAAATGAAACAACCTTCCATCCTCTAGTGAAGTTTACCCCTCCTGATCACACAACTTTGAATCTTTTTGAGCCATTAGAAGACTCCTTTGATGCACCTTCTCCCAGATCCACACCCTCAAACCCCATCATATCCACCCCTAACCCAACATCCTCCCTCCCACTCCCTCAGTGGACCACATTCTAACTAGAAACAAAGCCAAAGAAAACCCCCAAGCTTCGGATAAGAAAAAAAAAGTGGGAAGGAAATCCAATAAAGAAATCAGAGATGAGGCAACACCTAAAGAAATGGCCCTAGTAATGCAATAGCCAATGGATTCATTCCTTGGGAAACAAACATGAAGTCATGAAAAAACTCAACAAAGAGGAAAGGGAGGACCACATCAACACAACAGTAAATAATGATAGTGGTCTCTTGGAATTGTCGCGTCCTTGGCACCTCCTTCAAAGTCAATGCAGCTAGAGACATTTTAGCCAAGGAACACCGAGATATATATATGATCCAAGAGACTAAACTAAACAAGCAAGAAAGTAAAAAAATGATTCAAAAACTAAAAAATTATGAAGAAGTAGTGTTAGAATCCACAAGAGCATTAGGAGGAATCAACACCATATGGGACAAAAGAAAATGGGAATTAATGACTCACGAAACCAGTAGACACTGGATTCAAACAGAGTTAAGGAATTTCAATACAAAAGAACATTATAGCATTATAAATATGTATTCCCCAAATCACTATAGAGAGAAAGAACAATGTTGGAAATCAGTTAAAGAAGAAATAACAGAGAGACAAAGTGGGCACTTGATCCTGGGAGGGGATTTAAATTTGATAAGGAACACAAAAGAAAAATTTGGTGGAACCTTCCACAATGATCCATCAAGAGAAGCTCTTGAAGAAATAATAGAAGGTTACAAATTAATAGACATTCCACCAAGCAATGGCAAATACACTTGGAACAACAAAAGAATTGGAAAAAACAACATAAAAGAAAGGTTGGTCATAATTCTTATTCATGAAATCATAGTAGCTGCTTACACTCTTGTGAAAAGTAAAATTGTCCACAACTCAGCTTCAGATCACAAGCCGGTGGTGTTAACAAAGGGAAAGTTGGAAAATCAAGGACCCCTTCCCTTAAGATATAATCCAATTTGGGATAGTAAGGAATATTTTGACAAACAAATAAAGGACAGCTGGAAAAAAAGTGTCATAGGATCCCCCCAGTATGTTTGGGAAACTAAGCTAAGGAATCTAAGGATGCACTTAAAAACTGGGCAAGAGAAAATTATCTTTGAGACAAAGCTAGGAAGATCAAACTGCAAAAAAATATGGATAACCTTTGCAAGGAAAAAGAGAACAAGGAAGAAAGAAAGCAAGACCAAATACAAGAAAAGGAAATATATATGGAAATATATAAGCAAAATAGGCAACAAGAAGAGGAAAGAATACTAAAATCAAGATGTCTCTGGCTAAACTTTGGAGACAAAAATATAACCTTCTTCCACAAAACAATAAAAATAAGGAGGTCAAAAAAACAGATAGAATAGATACAAGAAAATGGTCAAGAAATAAAAGGAGTAGAAGTAGTAAAAAATGTAGCACATAAACACTTCAAAGAACACCTCTCAACAAGTGACCAACAGGTAGCTAATGAAGAGATTTTGCAGTATATAAAAAAAATAAGAAACCAGAAAGACAGGGAATTAGATAAATAAATTACTAAGGAAGAAGTCAGAGAAACTATGTGAAATATCCACCTTGATAAGGCATCAGTTCCAGATGGGTTTACAATAGCATTTTATAGACAACATTGGGAAGTTATCAAAAAATATCTAATGAGAATGCTCAAAAATGCTTTCCCAAAAAAAAAGGTTGGAGGAAATACAAAATACTCATTCTTAGCCCTCATTCCCAAAGAACCCAATCCTACAACTTTTAATAGATATAGGCCAATCTCGCTGTGCAACTTGTCTTATAAGATTCTTACCAAAATTCTAGCAAATAGAATGAGAAATTACTTCCAGAAATAATTTCAGAAAACCAAGGAGGAGTTTTCCTGAAGAGGCAAATCACAAACAATGTGATAATTATTTAGGAGGCTATCCACAATAGTATACAAAGAAAAGAGAGAGGAATGATTGTTAAGTTAGATATGGCTAATGCTTTTGATAGAGTTAACCATAACTTTCTTGCAAAAACCCTCAAAAGGATTGGCTTCTCAACAAACTTCATAGAGATTATCTAGGCATGTATTTCAAATCCTTGGATAGCTCCTTTAATTAATGGTTGGCCTAGTAAATTTTTCCAAAGAACTCGAGGGCTGAGGCAAGGCTGTTTGCTTTCTCCATTTTTGTACATCATCATAGCTAAATTGCTAAGTGCTATGATGGAAAACCAGAGACAAGAGAAAAAATAACAGGGATCCAAATATCGAGAGGAGTCAAAGATATAAACCATTCTCTCTTTGTAGATGAAACCCTTCTCATAGGCAGGGCATCCTACATTATAGCAAAACGATTCAAAAAAGTCTTGGATGAATTTCTTCTAGCTTCAGGAGGAATCTTAAACAACTCCAAATGCAGAATATACTGCTGGAATGCCCCATCAAAAACAATGCAGCCTATCTCTCAAATCCTGGAAATACCTTTACAAATAAATTGGAGCCACTTCAGTTATCTTGGATTGCCCTTAGCAAAGGAAGTGGTAAAATCAGAAGTCTGGAACAAGGAAGTAGAGAAAATGAAGGGAAAAATTTAGAATTGGGGAGTGATGTGGCTCAACCTAGTAGGAAGAGTGACACTAATTAAAGCACTTCTCTCAACCCTGCTTATATATCAGTATGCAATAATTATGGCTCTAGCTAGTGCCCATAAGAAAATGGAACTGATAACTAGAAGCTTCCTCTGGCAAGGATGAAAACATGATAATAAGAAATTCAGCCTTGTTAAGTGGAAGCAAGTTACTCTTCCCTATGAAAAAGGAGGCATAGCAATTTGCTTGCTAGGACTAATGAACACTGCACTAGGGACAAAAATTATCTGGAGAATGACAAATGGGAATGGCCACTGGTGGGCAAAAGCACTAACAATGAAATACTTAAATTGTCAAAGAACAAATATGCTCACTGATACTATTCCAGATAGGCCAGGCACCCAAATCTGGAAATTGGTTAAAAGAATAATTCCCCTTATCAGAGAGAAAATATCCAAAAATCTAGGGAATGGCAAAACAATTTTTATCTGGGAGGATAGAATTATGGGGAAAACCCCCTTAAATCAGCAACAAAATCTAAGGGGTCTTCAGAGATGGATGGAAGAGCAAAGTTTTAACACTCTTTATTCTATTTCGGATTGGGATCAGAATAACTGGGTAAGATGGAAAATGTTGGCTACACCACCAAGACTGAAAAGTCAGTGGGAAACTTTAAAAGCCCATATAACAGGGGTCATGCCCATCAACAAATAAGAACAGGATGACTTTGTCTGGGACCCAAATGGAGGGGATTACACAGTCAAATCATGTTATAACTTCCCCCAAAAACTTCACAATCATAATGACTGGAGCCCTTGGAAGGCATCTTGGAACTCAGAGAGTCTGCCCAATATTAAATTCTTCATCTGGACCCTCCTCAGAGGGAAAATTCTTATCTCTAAAAAAAAAAGGGAATAAAAGGGCCCTCAAAATGTGTCTTGTGTCAAAAGGAAGAAGAAATAATTCAACACCTCTTCATTAATTGTACGGTGGCGAGAGAGTGCTGGAAATAGGCAAGAAGCCCTTTGGAATTAAACATAAATCCAAATATTCAATTGACAACTCTTCATAAAACTGGGCTAAAAGCTATCCATATATAGAGAAAAAAAAGGCAACAATAAATAGGATATGAAGATGTCTTCCTTCAATTTTGTGTTGGCAAATTTGGTTACCCCGAAATAAATGCATTTTCAAAGAACAAAAACCAAATCTAGGCAAGATCCTAGCAAAAACTTGGAGCCAAGTTGTAGAAATCATAAGCACAAATGGAATCTCAAAAATGGACTAGAATAATTTACAGTGAGAAGAGAAAGACTGGTACAACAAAGCAATGTTAGAAAATAAAGCTAATGTAGAAGCTACAACAAAAAATAAAGAACTTCACTCAAACAAGAAATGGAAATTAATATTGGAGGATAAAGATTTTGCAGAATGGACAAAAGAACAAAAGAGACACATTCTATTTTTTGATCGAGTTGCAAAAAATAACCTAGGTAAAGTTGGGGTAGGCGGAGTTATTCTAGATGCAAAAGGAAACAAAATAATAACCTATGAATGGAGCCTGGGAGAAACAAAAAATAATAGGGCTGAAGCATAAAGCCTTCTCCTAGGCACAAGGCTTTTAAACAAAAACGAGGACCCTATAATAATAGGGGGCTCAACTCTCACAATAGCAACTCTGGATGCTAAAAGGGATTTCAAAAGCACAACCATCAACAAAATCTATCAAAGGATCGGAACAAGTTTTGAAAGCCTGGGAAATATAACCTTAAAACATGTCCTCAGAAACGAAAATAAGGATGCTGATAGCCATGCCAACAAAGCAATTGATAGGCCAATCGGGATTGTCAAAGAGAATAATGAACTTTATGAAGAAAGTATCCCTTGATCCCCACACCTAGTTTGTGGATCGAGAAAGTAGTCCATGCTCCACATGCACTTGTGCAGGCTCCCAGACGACCTGAGATAGTGTGGCATTCAGCAACAGCAAGCCTCTCTTTAACAGAGAGCTTTAAACTAGGACCAGAAAGCACAGAACAAAGAAGAATTTTTGCAAAGTAAGAGTGAGGAAACAGATGAAGAGTTATCACACTCATATCGTTGGATCACAGAGATCAACGATCAAGAATCTACTCTAGTTGTAGTGGAAGAGGATCTTGGAAATGCTGTACTAGCCATCGATGGAGGCAAATATAGGACCATCGGGCACTATCTTGCTTGAGAGTTAGTCAAAGGAAAAAGGCGACATTTAAAGTAGGTTTGGTATTTCGGGAAGCACATAAGTGTTAAGCAGTTTTAGGTGAAGACCACTTGATTCCACTCACTGATGGACATGTTGCATGAGGACAGTGGGAGAATACCACTTTATCAGGTGGGTACTCTCCATGCACTTTTCTAACCCGATATCCGTGCCTGTCGTTGGATCTATTGAGTGTGGATCGACGGTGTTGGTGTGTCATGCATGTTGTTTGACTAGTCAGAGCTGACAACAGTTTTGCATGGAATTCCGCACCAAGACTTCGGTAAAGCGAAAAGAGTTATATCCCATGTGTTTGTGTATAATTCAAATTTTTGAGGCTTATGGGTTTTGGTTTCTTCCACCTTTTACAAAGTTAAGTGTGGGTTTAGTCTCTGAGTGAGGCATTGGTTCTCAAGTTAAAATTTGAAAAGTCTTCCCATAGATCAGTTTTTCGACAACAGTATCTTCTTTTGAAAATTTTGGGATTCAAGGTAGAAAAAATAGTTGTGGGGAATGCGCTCCCATTTGCGCACTACTTTTGAACTTTCCCTCCCCTGTTTGTACAAGGAGCTAGCTTCCTTTTCCTTCTTTTTTCTTTTTGCAATATATAAAAAGTAATTGACTCTGTTAAAAAAAAAAGTTATTAAAAAAATATTTTTATAAAATTAGTTATTTTTATCTAATTTCATTTAATTATGATATTGATTATAAATGAACAAAGTAATTAAAAATACTAAAAAAATAATAACCAATATTGTCAACTAAAGAATAACAAGCATTTAAATTGACATTCATTTAGTTCATATAAGCAATGATTTTATGATATTAGTTATTTTTATCTAATTTTTATTATGAATTTATGGATATTGGTTATTTTAACTAATTTTTATTTAGTATAGATTATTTTTAAAATAAATAAATCAATATGATTAAATTTATTTAAAATGATAATATTTAGACGAAATTGTTTAATTTATAAATGAAATTATCTTTTTTCATAATATTTTTCTGGTTAATTTTAAATAATATTTGGGGAAATATTTAAAAAAAATGAGTTTAGATTGCTTAATTTAAATAATCCAAGAGACTTATGAGTCAAGCTATTCAATCTATTTATGCATTTAAAATGTATTTTAAGAAACCAAAAATCACATTCTTGCTTAAAATTATATCGCCAAACTCTTGTGAAAAAAATTATATTGTCTATAAATTAAATTATGCCTATATAGATTAATATTTATTTAATATATATTATTTTATGATAGATATTTTTGTACAATATTTTAATTTGAAGAGATTTATAGAATTTTTTAAATATAAATATTGACATTTCATCCATTAATAATTTAAATTATATAATTAGCTTATGCAAACGTAATATATATAAGTTAATTTATAAATAAATAAAATTATATATATATGAATGTTCAAATATGAATATATATTTTAAATAAAATATAAACATTGTCATTATAATAATAGAAATAATCTATTTTTTAAAGTTATAAGTCATACACCAAATAGATATACATGACTAATATTTTTGTGGAACAAACGATAGTCAAACCATCACAAAAATTGTAGTTGCAAACATTAATAAATAATTTTCAAATTGTAAAGCATCTTAATTAGAACTAGTTTATCATGACATAATTTATTTTTTTAATTTTGATAAATTAAAAAAGATATTTTATGATAACATTTCACTCCAAACATATTATATAGATTATTAAAAATATTATTAAGGAAAACCTAAAATGAAATTAACATGGTACAAGTTGTTGACACTAATTTAGAATATCATAAGTATTGACTTGTTCTAATTAGCAAAAATATGAAAAATAACATTGTTAAAATCCAAACAACACATATGAGTTTTATTAAAAATATTATTACTTATAAATTTAAGGAAAACCTCAAATGAAGTTAACATAGGACAAGTTGTTGACACTAATTTAGAATATCATAAGTATTTACTAGCTCTAACTAGCAAAAAGATGAAAAATAACATTGCTAAATCCCAAACAACACATATGAGCTATATTGCGAATAAAGGTGTTGGAAAATCCCAAGAACGCAATTCTATGTGACAATATGCCATCTTTGCAATATTGAGGGTTGAAAATAGAAATAGTTTCTCGTATAACACCCTACACATACTCAAATTAGATTACAATTTAAAAATATCTAGCACAATATTAACCTTCCTAGCCTCATAGGTCATGAAAACTATGGTAACCTTGGCACTTGTATCTCAATGATTTTTTAGCATATAAATGAGATTCTAATGAAATATAAGTAATCTCTTACCATTTCTAAAGTTCAGACCAATTCTAATTTCAATGCACATTAATTGTGATCATTAGCATTGTCATTAGAAAACTACATAAGGGTGCTTGCACACTATTGATGGTCCAAAAAGTAGAAATGGGGCCCTCAATAACATGCACTCATAGGAACATGTGCACATTTCTAATAACATGCATGTGTTCCTAAGCGTCCATATTTATTAAGCCCAAAATGACCAAATGGGATGTCATGTGGGCATGACGCAGGAATGTGCATGCATTCATGGAAAATCCTATTTTTTATATGCCTATTGCTCATGTTTTCCATAGTTTGGTTCATGCAGTGTGTTTTTAAGATCTAATGGAACAAAATATTGTATCCTTGGTATACATATTTTGTGAGAAATAAAACTTGATCTCGTTTGGATTTTGGGTAACCATTTCAATGCAATTTCATTTTTTTGTTTTATTTTTAATTATTTTTAATTTTTTGAAAATATGGCTTGAAAATAAAAACCCTATATGATACCCTGAAACAAAAGAACTATATTGAATTTCAAGATACTTGGTTACCATTGAGCATAATGAGAACACAAACCTAACATCTTGGAACCACAAACCAAAACAACTAAATCCCAACTTAGAACAAATAAATACCAATGTGGAAATTGATACATATTTCAATACTTTAAGAAAACTCATACATAATATACAAAGCACTAAGTACATATCACGATTATTTCTAACATGTTCATTAAATTCAATTGTATCATTAATTTCTAATTCCCACACACAACTAACTAATATTTTCAATTAAAGGGATACCGTGTATGAATAATATAAATATATTCTAAATAAAGTCCAAATTAGATACTTAAACATTTCCAAACAATATTTTCTATTAATATTTATTGACCAAAAAAATATCCAACAAATACTAGTCAACAAGAAAGACATTTTTATTGACACATTCACCTAGAAACGACTCTAAGACCATTAGATGGATAGGTGGTTCAAGGCTTTTGATAAACCTCCTTGTAACAATAGGGAGGTTCCTATATATTTCTTGACAACATTATGGGTAGAGTTCATGTTAGGACTCCTTGTCAACTTCATTAATATAGGAGAATTATAAGGAGTAGTGCATGGGTCTTCCTAAGATAGAGGTGCATCATAATACTAGGTCCTTCTCCACCAAGATGAAGGCCTAATCCCTTTTTCAAGCATCCTCCAGTATTAGAAAGAACTATTAAAACCCATATCACAATAGACACCTTCACTTACACCATAGTATGGCATGGTACCTTAGCTGCATCATTGTGCTAATATCAATTAGAAGGCGATGTTGTAGGAGGCATTGGACCATTATATTATACAACAAGGTTCAACCATGATAGGTTACACGGAGGATCATGTGAGCCTCATAGATATACTAGCTATAGATATACTTGTTATGGATTGATGAAGTTCAATGACAATAGAGTGTTATGGAGGAGATTACTATCTTAACCCTCTCTACATTCTTCATTATAATATCTAGGCGTGTGGGTGTGTGTGTGATATTTATATATCTAATTATATATTATTTATAGTTTCTATGCCCTGATATGACTCCCCTAGCTTCCGTGTATATATGAATTCCATTTTCTATCACTATTGTAGTAGTGGAAATTGTTAGTTTATTTAGTGTGCCAAACATTTAGGTGTGGTGAATTAAAATAATCCCTATTTGAATAATCTTTCATATATTTTGAATCCATATTATATATAATTTTATTTTGGGTATAATTGTAGTGTTCCTTTAATGTTTTTATATATTGTGGTAACATTAGGAGAGGATTCATTCTCCATATTGTGGTAACACTAGGAGAGGATTTATACCCCTCTACAATAGACTTATCATCCCCTTTTCAAGTGTGTCAACTTGCATTTTGTTAAAATTTTTATTTTTTAATATTATGTTTGTTAACTAATTAAAATATTATAAATGTGTATGGAGGGTGGATCATTTTTCCATTAGTTTTCTTCCTCACCTACATATTGTTCACCACCACCCACTATTCCTTGATCATTTGTCCCTCTTATCATTACATTGCCCCGATTTTTTGTATCTAACTTATAACCACCAGGTTAATTCCATCATTGTTGTAAACCAAAGGGCTTAATCAATTCCCACCTCCACCACATTTACCATTCCACAAAGTCTACATCCATATACCATCCTATAGTCCACCCTATTGTTTCTATAATTTTTCATCCCTAATGGTCACTCTACATAGCCCCCATGCACCCCTTAAACCATCATCCCATGATGTTATTTTAGTGGATGTGACCATGCATGTCCCATATAAGTGGGTTATGTAGCTTCTTATTCTACCTACTATTCAATATCCATCATTTCCTAAGACATCCATGATGAGATCATTCATTAACTAAATTTGGTATGTATCCTGAATGGAATTGATTTTAGGATTTTCTTTTAATTCCATTATTTGAATTTTGTGTTGAGAAGTCTATGGCATAGGGATGAGGTGATTTACCTTGAATGATAACTACTTGTAATGCAAAATTTACTTAGTATTTTATTGGCATCTTTCTTTCTCTAGATTATGTTAATGTTTTCTATCATCAAAGAGCTACCAAATCATAAATAAGCATGAGATAAGGGACAAAAAATGTAGGCTATTAGCCAAGGTCAAAACCTCTCCAAATTGAGAGGAAAACCAAAACAAATTTTTCTTCTTATAGAATCTTTAAGTGATGAATTCTACGACCAAGACCCTTGACCTACTAACCTCTCCAAGACTAGGTCACAAGGCCTCCTAAATAAATTCTTCTTCCTTGAGTAAACGCTAGTCAAACTGATTGTTCTATCAAGGATCTTAACTTCTCTTCAGATTTTGGCCTATTACCATAGGCCTGCAACTCTCAGCCTCTTTAGAAACCCTAGTTGCAACACAGGTAGGGGATAGACAATGATTTTATCCCTTAATTTCCTTCTCTTGGATAGTATGACCTTCTCCTAGAATTCAACTTGATGGATGTCTTGATTTCTTCCTTGATTTGGCTTCTAGGATAGCTGTAATAACCTCGTCTTCTTCTGCAATAGATGACACTATACTCCCTCACAAGTGTGAAAGGTATTTTCCCCAAAAATAAATCTAAATTACTTCAGTATTTTATCCTCCTTTCTTCTATTGATTGTAGGGTACTTCTCTTATGTTTCTTGCACTTGATATCATGTTTCAGATGGTTGATCGAATGGTTTATCAAGAGAGGTTGAGTCCTCTCTATATAGATAGTGATCTTCCTGTGAAATATGCCAACTTGTGCAAATAAGTAGGCTGACATGCTCTTCTAGAATGATCTCCCTCTTCTTTTGAGGGTTGAATTGAAGGAGTGGTTGTGATAAGGCCTTGCAGGGTTTATGAGACAAAGAAATTCTCTTTTTACATGTAACATGCCCAATAGGGTCTTCAATACATGGCATTGACTCACTAGACTTTATGAATTAATAACCTAACCTAATAGCTCACAATGGGAGCTTGATCTACAAAATACAATTCCTTGAGCTTGAAGCCCATGCCTCAAGCATAAAAAAATAATTTTATTTTTCATCATTTCATTAATTACATAAAATCATGATTTATAAATGTCATTATGAATATTGAACCTAGTTACATATCTCATAATTTTATAACTATTAGAGGGTAGTATAGAAATGATGTTGGGTTCATGGAGCAGAGGAACACCCTTGTGATTAATTGTATCCTCTACGGAAATTTTTCTTAACTTGAACTATAAAGTATCAAATGTAAGTTTGATAATTGATTATGTTAAAAATATTACAAGAATTTTGTTTCTTTATATAGTCCTTGGAAAGAGGAAGCACATCCAAAGGGAAAAAAAATTGACCTTCTTCTTTTAGTAAGGGGAGAAACATTGACTTTCAAGGTGTACATGATGGTGGTGAGGGTGCTAATGGTCAATCAATGACTGATGGGAGCCATTTTTTATATACGGAATTACATGCCATACATTTATGTTTAGGAGTGAATGTATATTAAATCCATTTTCTATAAAGGGCACGTGTTCTATGAATTGAAGTGCTTTTTTATTTGATATTGAGTGTTAGATTACTATTTTAAATTGGTGTGTATGTTATTTAATGTTTTGAAATTTAAAGTTTCATAATTGAAATTGATTTCCTTAACAAGAAGTTGAAATGTTGATTAGAGAATCAAAATCCATTTAATCCAAATACAAGATTATATGAAAGACATTCAATTAGATTGAGGATGTCTATATGATTGCATTTTTTCGACCTCTGTTCACACTTGGCTAGGGCTTCCTCCTTTGGCGCATTGGGTTAAGGGTCTCCTCTATTGCCTTTGGTGATTGTAGCTACCTATTGGTCACTACCCCGACCATTGGCACCCGGGGACCGCTTTGGTAGACAATTTACTGAGCATTCACAACTGTCGGCTAACCTGAATATATTGTGGATCTCCCATTTCTATTTTTCAGTTGAGATGGAGGATTATTTGGTGGACTACTCCGAGGATCCCTATGGTTCTGTGCCCATATAGATGGTTTCTACAACTCACATGGTTGTCTCAACTTCTTCAACTCCTCTACAGTTCCTTACTACTTTGGCATGTGACCGTAGGGATTTCTCGATGCCCATTCTTCACAACCCTAGACTTCCAGCACAAAAATTCTCATTATCTTCCTATCCTTCATTAACCTCTATACAAAGTTCTAACTCTTTGGATGCCTTATTCTTCATATTATTTTTGACTACTTACCTCATTCTCTGACTTCCCTATAGTTTCTAGCCTCTTGTTTGGACTCTACCGTTACCTCTGTTCCACTGGATCATTTGTGTATCTCTTCCTTTGCAACTTCCCATCCTTCTAACCCTCTGGATTTGGACCGTCACTGCTCTCATCCATCAGCATATGACCATACCTTCCCCATTTGGCATTATTTCTCCTTTCATCCAGACGTTTTGAAGGAACTACCTTACCTCCTTCTAATACAAGCACAAAGAGTAGGGTTTGTGAAGATTTTGACACATCTTCTACAACCCCCTCCCCCCATCTGCCTTTTGGTATAGCATCATGGTCAGTGAATAAATATAAGTGCATCAAGGAGAGACACAAAATGATCTCATTAACCTTTGGCGAAGACCTTCAAATGGGTGATGTATTGGACATTGCAGACATAATTCTAATTGGATGGGTACGGGCCCACTCCTACAACTTGACCCAAATCATGCAATGGATCATGGAAATTTGGGGACAGGTACTTGGAGAATTGCCTTTGGTGGTCACCGTATCCCATGAATGGTTTTCTCTCCACTTTCAGCGTCCTGAATATGTACCTTCCGTACAATCAAAATTTTGGCACGTTGGTTTGGCATCGGTTCGGCTCACGAGATGGAACCCTCTTTTTGGGCCTATCTGGGTTTTGTCTGCGCAGTCTACCACTTCATCTCTAGTATGAGGACATATTCAAATGCATTGGGAATGTTCTCGGGGCTTATTTGGACTATGAAAAATCCCATATTGTCACTGGAAACATGCCTATGTGATGTAGGAGCATGTGACTTGGAGGGAAAAATCTTCAAAATTATTCAAAAAACAAAAAAAAAATCTACAGGCAAAGGAGTGGGGTCCTTTAGCCATCAATTTCCATGCTTTTCTAGTTTAAGATAAGGATAGAATTTAAGAATAAAACCATGTTGTAATAATCGCTTATGGATAAGCTGTAATAAGATTTATGGATAATTGCTTTAATCGTTTATGTAATTTGCATGCTTTTCTAAGAGACTGAGAAAGCTTTATCTATTAAGTTTTAAAGGAATAAGGGGACTGCTCTAAGTTGGTCAATTCTAGAGACGTTGTCATCTTCAAAACCTCTCTGTGTGTGTCTGAATTAATGGTTCTCTGTCAACTCAAATTTGTATGTATTTTTGTTTACGCTTCTTTACTTTTGAACCTTGTTAATGGTGATTCGACTCAGTTCCTCCTATTGATATTTGGCATAAGCTTGCTAATGTGTTTTTCCTTTATATTGGCATGCCCCGTTTTCCATTATAAGCATTATTGAGCTTCCAAGCAGAAACTTTGGTTTACACAGGAAAATCATGAAATACTTAGCCGGAACAGAGTTCCAGACTTGAAATTTTATTATATAGGGACTATACCCTCATCGGGTCCGAACGCTTTATCGCATTTCTGAGTGGGAGTGGGATAGAGCTAAACTGCTGAAGTATGAAACTCTAACAACCCGGACCTGAAACATTATAGAGAAGAGTGGAAAGGCTATCGAGTCCGCGATTGTTACCGCATCACAAGATTGGAGTAGGAGGAGAAGGAATTTAGAATATTGGAGTCTCTGATTGTGATCTCCGATAATACATGTGTTATCATATCAGAGAAAGGAGAGTTGGAAGGGCTGATGGTTACTGCCGATAGTGTTAATTGCGTTAAGCACATTTCCTTGAAATGAAAGAACCGATAGTGTATTTCTATTCCTTTGGAATGAAAGCCCCCCTCCCCCCCCTGTGTATATTGTGTTTTAAATGTATTTTCCTCGTTTAAAAGCAATGATAGTGCATTACTATAATTCCTTGGGAATTATAGTCCTGATAGAGGATAAGGAGCTCTGTGTAATAAAAAAAATGCCGATAACAAGGGTTGGGGTGATTAGAAAGGGAATAATGGTTAAATAAAGGAGAGAACGGAAATTGTTATAACAGTCAATCTAGCAATAGATTACTAATACCCTAATAGAAGAAGAAGGAGAAATTCAACCAGAGGAAGAAATTATATCAAGATTTGGGCGTTTGTCCATATTGCCTGCACCCAGGCCACCATTAGTGGTATCAGAGCAACCAGTTGACACTGAATTGAATCTCAGAAGTAGGAGAAGGAAAGTTAATATGGCTTTCAGAGTTGGAAGAGGATGAGGATGTGGTGGAAGAGGATACCCTGCTACAAATGTTGAAGTAATGGAAGCTGTGCAACAGATGCAAGCTAGATTGGATGCATTAACAACAAGAAGAAATATAGATGATGGAGATGTTAGTGAGCATGAGGTTGAAGCTATAGAGGAGGAAGTGGTAGCAGTTACTCCTGAGATGATATTCTTCCAGTTAGTATTGAGATCCACAGCTAGGCCAAAGACCGAGGTTTCAATATATGAAGGAGGACTGAATCCAGAAGAATTGATAGACTGGATTGATGGCATGTAGAAATTCTTCAACTATAAAGAAACAAAAGATGAGAAGAAAGTAAAGTTTGTTGTCACCAAGTTAAAAGGCCATGCAACACTTTGGTAGGATGGTGTGCAAGTAGAAAAAGAGATACTTGGCAATCAACCTATCAAGACTTGGAGTAGGATGGTAGCAAAGCTAAGAAGTAACTTTTTACCAAGTAATTATTAACAAACTTTGTTCAGACAGATGCAAAATCTTAGATAGAGATCTATGACAGTGAAAGAATACACAGAGGAATTTTATAAGGTAAGCATAAGAGTTGGAGAAACTCAGGATATACATGAGAAGGTGGCTAGATATGTGAATGGTCTTAGGATGGACTTTTAAGATGAGATAAGTATACTGTCTCCTAAAACACTAGGAGAAGCTTATCAGGCGTTATTGAAAGATGAAGATAAGCTCGTGAGGAAGCAGTCTTCTAGAGGGAGAGGTACTTTCCGGGGAAAGGGAAGTCAAGGTGGTAGAGGAAGATCTACAACACCTAAATATGGATCTAGCAGCATCTCAACCCAACATGCATCCACAGGAGGTGATGCAAGAGGCAGAGGGAGTTTTTCTAGAGGAATAGGAGGCAGAGGAAGAGGAAGAGAAATAAGATGTTATAGATGTAACAAACCGGGACATAGAGCTTTTGAGTGCCCAGCGAATGCAGGAACAAGACAAAGGAATGCAATTGTTGTTCTAATTGAGGAAGAAGCACCAACAACAGTAGTGGCAGAAGAAGAAAATATACCAAAGAGAGGAGAATCTTTGGTAATCAATAAAGTCTTGCTCAAGCCAGCAAAGGAGATAGCTGAACCATCACAAAGAAAGACCTTGTTCAGAATAGTGTGTAAGGTTCAAGGGAAATGTTGTCAGATGATCATTGACAGTGGAAGCACTGATAACTTGGTCTATATAGAAGTGGTGGAGAAATTGAAGCTAAAGACAATGAAACATCCAACACCTTATAAGGTGTCATGGTTACAAAAGGGACATCAACTGTTAGTAAATGAACAGTGTGAAGTGGAGTTTCAGTTGGGCAAGTATAAAGATAAAATTGTATGTGATGTGATGCCAATGGATGTGTGTCACATATTACGTGGAAGACCTTGGTAATATGACCAAGGAGCTATGCATGATGGCAAAAGAAACACCTACAAGTTTAGAAAAGATGGTGTCAATCATATGTTGCTGCCTCTGCAAGAAGAAGATACATCAGGAAAGAAGATTGATCAAAAAACTCTGTTACTAAGGGGAAAGGAATACTTGAAGTAGATTGAAGAGAATGATGTAAATTTTGCTATAATTTTCAAGCCCAAGGTAATAATCACTTTTACTACACTTTCTGATTTACGCATTGAAATTCAAGAAATGTTGGAGAACTATTGTGATATTATTGTTGATGATTTACCTAATGTGTTACTACCCATTAGAAGAATTAGCCATCACATAGATTTGATTCCTGGAGAATGTCTACCTAACAAAGTAGCTTACCAAATGACTCCTATAGAAAATGAAGAGGTTAGGAAGCAAGTGCAAGAATTGCTTAACAAAGGGATGATCAGAGAAAGCTTGAGTCCTTGTGCAGTACCAACAATGTTGAGTCCAAAGAAAGATGGAGGCTGGAGAATGTGTACAGATTCAAGAGCCATCAATAAAATCACAATCAGGTATAGATTTCCTTTACCTAGAATTGAATATTTAATGGATTTCTTGAGTGGAGCAAAGTATTTTTCAAAACTAGATCTTAAAAGTGGGTATCATTAGATAAGGATAAGAGAAGGGGATGAGTGGAAAGCTTCCTTTAAGACAAATGAGGGATTGTATGAGTGGGGAGTAATGCCTTTTGGGTTGTCAAATGCACCATGTATGTTTATGGGACTCATGAATGATGTTCTTAAAGAGTTTATTGGTAAATTTGTAATAGTATATCTGGACAATATATTAGTTTACAACAGGTCTAAGGAGGAGCACATAAGACATCTGAATTATGTCTTACAAAGGCTACATCAAGAGAAATTATTGCTGAATTTGAAGAAGTGTTCATTCATGAAAGAGGAGCTAGTGTACTTGGGTTTTATTATTTCTGCTGAAGGGCTGAAGATGGATCCAGAAAATATCAAGGCAGTCATGGAGTGGCCTATACCCAAGAATGTTTTTGAGGTAAGAAGTTTTCATGGTCTTGCTAGCTTTTATAGAAAATTCATCAAGAATTTTAGTAAGATCAATGCACCCATTATTGAGACCATAAAGAAAGATAAACAACCCTTTATATGGACTACTGAAGCAGAAAGGAATTTTCAGTTGTTAAAGAAAAAAATCATTGAAAAGCCTATTTTGGTTCTACCTGATTTTAGTAAGCCTTTCCAAGTGAAGTGTGATGCCAGCGAAGAAGCTATTGGAGGTGTATTAAGTCAAGAAGACAGACCTATAACTTATTTTAGTGAAAAGCTAAATGATTCAAAGAAGAAGTATTCTTCTTATGATAAGGAGTTCTATGTAGTTGTACATTCATTGAAGAAATTGAGGCATTATCTAATGTCAAAAGAATTTATCCTTTATTCAGATAACCATGCACTACAATATATTATGCCAACCAAAGCTTAGCCAGAAACATGCCAAATGGGTATAATATCTTCAAGGTTTCCATTTTGTTTTGAAATATATAAATGGCTAATCAAATGAAGTTGCAGATGCCTTAAGTAGGAGAAATATATTACTACAAGAGAGTCAAATTCAAGTGTTAGGTTTTGATTTTCTTAAAGAATTATATGAGACAGATTCTGATTTTAAAGAGGCATTTGAAACTTGTAAGAATCATGTTTTGATGGATCGGAGTAAATGGTTGGATTATTTCTTACAATATGGACTGTTGTTTAAGAGAAATTAGCTGTGCATACCAAACTATTCAATGAGGTAGAATTTAATCAAAGAGAAACATAGTGGAGGACTTGTAGGACATTTTGGCGTAGAGAAGACTTTTGAATAGTTGAACATATTTTATTTCTTGCCAAAAATGAGATCTGATGTGGAAAAGTATGTGAAAACTTGTAAAATCTGTTAATATGCAAAGGGAAAAAGCCAAAACACAGTTTTGTATGTTCCATTACCAATTCCAGATAGGCCTTGGGATATGGTAAGTATGGATTTTGTTTTGGGCTTACCAAAGACTGAAAGAGGTAATGATTCAATTTTTGTTGTAGTGGACAGACTTTCAAAAATGGCACACTTTATTCCATGTTATAAAAGTAGTGATGCTTCTCACATTGCTAATTTGTTTTTTAAGGAGGCTGTAAGATTGCATGGGCTGCCTAAGAGTATTATCTTAGACAGGGATTCCAAATTTGTTGGACATTTCTAGAGGACATTATGGAAGAAGCTGGGAACTAAACTAAGTTTCAACTCTGCCTATCATCCACAAACTGATGGCAGACTAAAGTTGTGAATAGGAGTTTGGGCAATATTTTAAGGAGTCTTACTGCAAAACATCCAAGCCAATGGGATTAAGTGTTGGCACAAGCTGAATATGCATATAATGACTCACCTAACAGGAGTAGAGGATAGAGTCCATTTCATATTGTTTATGGAATGCATCCAAGAGAAATATTTGAGTTGAGAAACTTGGGAAAAGAAGAGATGAGAAGTGTTGAGGGAGAAGATTTTTCTTTAGAAATGCAAGCAATACATGAACAAGTGAAACAACAGCTACATGATAGCAACATCAAATACAAGACCAAAGCAGACATGAGAAGAAGAGAGGTGAATTTTGAAGTTGGAGATTTGGTATTAGCACACCTCAGAAAGGAAAGGTTTCCAAATAGGGAGTATAACAAGTTGAAGTTCAAGAAAATTGGACCATGCAGAGTATTAAGAAAGTTTTTTGCAAATGCATATGAGATTGAATTACCCCCTGATGTTGGAATATCACCAATTTTTAATGTTGTAGACCTGTATAAGTATGAAAGTAAAATTGTAGATGATACAAAACAAGATCAAGAGATACAAGAGATTGAATAGGTAAAATAGTAACCCACAACAAAGGAATTACAACCAGAAAGAATTCTGGACAAAAAGGTGTTTAAGAAAACAAGGGCACAAGAATAGTTCGATTATTTGGTAAAATGGAAGGATTTGCTAACCGCTAAAGCTCCTTGGGTTACACAAAACATGCTACCGAAACTGGTCAGTTCTCTAGATGAGCTCATGGACAGGAGCCCATGAAGAATTTTGTCCCCAGGAGTATGATGCAAGAGCATGCGACTTGGAGGGAAAAATCTTCAAACTTATTCCAAAAAAACAAATCTATAGGAAAAGGAGTGGGGTCCTTTAGCTATCAATTTCCATGCTTTTCTAGTTTAAGATAAGGATAGAATTTAAGAATAAAACCATGTTGTAATAATTGCTTATGGATAAGTTATAATAATCTTTATGGATAATTGCTTTAATTATTTATGTAATTGGCATGCTTTTGTAAGAGATAAAGACTAAGCAAGCTTTACCTATTATGTTTTAAAGGAATAACGGGACTGCTTTGAGTTGGTTGATCCCAAAGACATTTTCATCTTCAAAACCTCTCTCTGTGTGTCTAAATTAGTGGTTCTCCATCAACTCGAATTTGTATGTATTTTTGGTTTCTCTTCTTTACTTTTGAACCTTGTTAATGGTGATTCGACTCAGTTCCTCCTGTTGATATTTGTCTTAAGCTTGCTAATGTGTTTTCCTCTATATTGGCACGCCCTATTTTCCATTATAAGCATTGTTGAGCTTCCAAGTGGAAACTCTGGTTTACACATGAAAATTGTGAAATACTTAGCTGGAATAGAGTTCTAGACTTGAAATTTTATTGTACAGGGACTATACCCTTGTCGGGTTCAAACCCTTTATCGCATCGCTGAGTGGGAGCGGGACAAAGCTAAACCGCCAAAGTCCGAAACTCCGACAGCTCGGATCCGAAACATTATATAGAAGAGTGGAAAGGTTGTCGGGTTTGCGATTGTTACTGCATCGCAATATTGGAGGAGGAGGAGCAGGCCTTTAGAATGTTGGAGTCATCGATCACGATCTTTGATAATACATGCGTTATCTTATTGGAGGAAGGAGATTTAGAAGGGCCAATGGTTACTACCAATAGTGTTAATTGCATTAAACACATTTCCTTGAAATTAAAGCGTCGATAGTGTATCTATGTTCCTCTGGAATGAAAGTCCCCCGCCTATGTATATTGCGTTTTAAACACATTTTCCTCATTTAAAAGCAACAATAGTGTATTACTATAATTCCTTAGGAATTATAGTCCGATAGAGGATAAGGAGCTCTATGTAATAAAAAAAGCACCAATAACAAGGGTTGGGGTGATTAGAAAGGGAAGAATGGTTATATGAAGGAGAAAAAGGGAATTGTTATAACAGTCAATCTACCAATAGATGACTGATACCCCAATAGAAGAAGAAGGAGAAATTCAACCAGAGTTAGAAGAAATTATATTAGGATTTGGGCATTTGTTCATATCGCTTGCAGCCAGGCCACCACTGTGGCTTGCATATTATTCCATCTTGATACCCATGAAGGTTTGGAGGCTGGCCTAGATATTTAGTGGAGGAACACCTCCCATATTTAGATTCTTGATTATGAAGGAGTACCTCTTAGGTGTTGAAAATGTCATAAGGTTGTTCACTTGTATAAGGAATGTCCACTGATTTGCTCCAACCCTACTACAAATTCTCAAACTAATAATCTTGCAGAAGACATGCCATTTGGATTTCAGGACAAGGGGCCTACTAACATTGTCAGACGTCCTCCAAAATCAAAAGTTCTACAACATGGTTTGAGCTCAGGACCTGTTTGGACTCCCTCTCCTCCAATCAAAAGATCTCGCGTGACTGTTTCTGGTCTGACTTCGGGTAATCTATCCTCTCCTTTCCCTCATTTTCCTCCCTCTTTTTCTGATATTATTCTTATATATTATTTATATGCATCTTTATCTCATTGCATTGTATCACTTCATTAGTCTCACCCCTCGTCTTATTTTCCCCTCTATATCCCCTCTGCCCACCTTCTCGAACATCATTCCTGTTATCCCTGATGCTCCTCTAACTGCTCCCCTATATGAGAACTCTAATGATTCTTGTCTGAGCCATCCTTATCTTCTCCATTTCCTAGGCAAAATATCATTTGATGCTTTTTGTGGTCTTGGTATCGTCCCCCCTCAGAAAACATCCAAATATTCCAAGGAGATACATTCTTTTATGTTCAAGGCTATTCACCAGGCTGGCCTGGATCTTATCGGTTGTAGACAAATTTCCATTGACAGGGTCCTTAAAGTTATGACCAACCTTTCCTTTGGTCCTCCATGAATTGGCTTTCTCTCAATTGTCATGAGCTAGCTACTCTTGCCAAAAAACTAGCATTTTGAAGACTCTTCGAATTTGAGAGGGTGGATATCATTTTCCAACAAGAAACCCTCAGACTTATTGATTAAATTATCCTTGCCCTTGAATCCCTTGTATCTAGTTGGCATTTTCATGCACTAGATGTTCATGGTCAATCTAGAGGTATTGCTTTTGGGTAGAATCCTAGGGCAATTAAGATGATTAATATTTGGGGAGGTGATGGCTTAACTGGGGATAACATATTTTCTTCAAATCTCAGGATGTATTTGAGATTGATTAATGTATACAGTTCTTGCATTAACTGGGTTTCATATTGGGAAAAACTCCTCAATTCTTCTTTTATGCACACAGACAACATTATCTTGGGAGGAGATCTCAATTTCTCCATTGGGCATGTTGAATGGCGGGGAAACAATGCACAGGTTGATCCCATTTATGATCCCATTAGCTTACTATTGGAGGAACACCACCTCATTGATATCCCTATGGATTTTCCTCTACCTACCTGGAGAAATAGAAGAAATTGAGATGCTTTTCTTGCCAGAAGACTGGATCCTTTCCTCTTAAAAGAATCTATTATCGGAAACCTCTTCCTGTACAGACAATGGGTGGGACCAAGAGGATTATTAGACCACTCCCCTATCTACCTTGAAATTACAGGAGTTTCTCAGAAGCCAGAAACCCACTTTAAGTTTAATTAAACTTGGCTCAAGGATGAGGGTTACACCAAAGTGGTCTCTGATTATTGGAAATCTCTTCCCCCCACTCTTGGTCAGTCTCACACTGAATGTTTTTCTAAAAATATTCTATATCTTAAGCATAAAATTTTTGAATGTGCTAGATTTGAACGAGTGAGGGATGAACTCATGCTCAACAATATTGAACATGCATTAGCTAATATGGTCATGGAGGATGGTAGGGGATTTGATTTTGTTGCAAGAAAAGAGCACCTAACCAATATTGAAGTAGAGAGGACCAGACTTTTGAAGGACAAAGAAGAAAGATTGAGACTAAGGAGTTGACCCATATGGTTACAATCTGGGGATGACAACATAAAATTTTACCATCAATTTACAAATGGTCATCATGCCATCAATACGATTTAGCACTTGGAGAATAATTCTAGTCATCTGGTACAATCCTTCAACCAATTAGCCAACCTCAATACATCACATTTTAGACAATATTTAAGGCACCTTAGGAAGCTACTCTCCCAGATATTATCAAAGTTGTTGGATTGTTCCCTATATTTATTGACCAAGATGCTGCAGAGGATCTTAACAAGCCTATATCTATGGGAGAATTGGAAGGCACTCTTAAATGGTTCAAAAAATATAAGAGTCCTGGGTCGTATGGTTGGTCAGTTGAATTTTACCTAGCCTTCTTTGAAGTGATAGGAAATGACTTGCTTCAGGTCATTGAAGAAGCTCTGGCCAATGACTGTATGTATGATGATTTCAACTCGACTTTCATCACCCATATTCCCCAATTTGATACTCCCCAAATATTCAATGACTTTAGGCATATTTCTCTCTACAATTGTAAATATAAGATTATCACCAAAATCATTGGAAATCACCTAAAGTCTATTCTATCTGAGCACATCTCATTGGAACAATTTGCCTTCCTTAATCATCATTAGATCCCTGAAGTTGTTGGCACTACACAGGAGATTGTTCATTCTATCAATATTAAGAGGCTAAAAGGTATGATTCTTGAGATTGATTTAGAAAAATCTTTTGATCGTACCACCTAGCTATAGTTGAGAATGCTCTTGACTCACTTGGGTTTCCCTATAGCCTCCATTAAGTGGATCATGTGTTTCATTACCAATGTCTCTTATAGTGTTCTTATCAATGGTTTTGCCTCCATTTTATCATGTTGAGTGAGGTCTAAGACAAGGTTTTCCACTCTCTCCCCTTCTTTTTTCTGCTGGTCATGGAAGGTTTGAGTCGGTTCATATCTGAGGAAAGAAGATTGAGCAGGCTACATGATATTAAAATTACCAACAGTTGCATCATATCTCATCTGCTCTTGTTGATGATTTCCTTAATCGATTTATTGGTGATACATCTGTCTTATTTTCTATCCTCAAGTCCTTTTGCTTTGTTATTGGCATGGAGTGTATTCAACAAAAACAACCATGATTGTTGTTAGTTGCTCCCAATATGAATCTCACTTTGCACATCAAACATTCCCCTTTTCTATTCTTCCCTTTGATGATGGCCTCAAATATCTTGGTTTTCGACTCAAGCCCATTCACTACAAAATAATTTATTAGACATGGCTAGTGGAAAAGATTGAAGGGAGACTGAATATATAGCACCATCGGTGGCCATCTAGGGTTGGGTGCCTCACTCTTATAAAATATGTTCTGAAGGCAACAACAGTGTATTGGATGTCCTTGGCTTGGATTCCAAGGGGCATCTTGGCTAGAATTCAACAATTGTGTTGTAGATTCCTATGGAAGGGGAAGCAATATGGAAATAATTATGCTTGGGTCAAATGGGAACACATCACACTTCCTAATAAATGGGGAGGTTGGAGCATGGCACTTATATTGCTACCACGATGGGTTGGAAATTTCTCACTGCAAATAATTTATGGGCCGAGGTGGTCATTCAGAAATATATCAATCTATTCCACCTCCTTGATTGGATTAGGCACCCTACTTGGAATAGATCTAACATCTCAACCATATGGTGAGTTTTATTGAACTCTCTATCTTACAACCATGATGGTTTGACCTAGAGGGTTGGATCTGATGACTTGGTCCACATTGGTATGGATCCCTGGTTTGGTTGTAGGAACACATTTCATCTTCCACCAGAGCTCATACAATTTCTCATGACAACATGTATCTCTCACCTCACACACATTACAGATATGTAAATATCATTTATTATAGCATAGGCATGGAAATTTGCTGATCAATTAGGAATTCTAGATATCTGGCATAATGTATGGCACTCCTACACTAATTCCCTCTTTGAATCACATGTTCAGATCATAAAGGGAGAGGATGAGCTCATTTGGTTAAATGCACAACATGGTTCCTACTCTCCTAAGGAAGGTTACCCCTTAATATTCTCTAATCATAAGCCATCTATTTATTTACTGGTGGTGGTGCGCTCTCTAGAAGCTGAAGGCACCTCCAAGAGCCAAGTTATTCATGTGGTGTATCCTTTGTAGTAAATATACCACTTGGGATAATTTACAAAGGTGATCATTTCAAAGGCCAACCTAGTGCATTCTATGTCGACAAGCTACATGATCAATTGAACATCTTTTTCTTCACTACTCTACAACCACATCTTTCTAGATGCAATTTCTATCAACACTACATCTATCCAATAGATGGCAAGGTATAAATATCTTGGAGGCTTGGAAAACATGGTGGACTAATTGCGCATCCAACCAAAATATGGAACCTGCCTCTTCTGCTTTGTTGGTGTATCAGGTTGCACAGGAATAAGCTAATAATCAAGGGAATCACACCTCAATGGAATTTCACATTAGCTCATCTTATTATTATTTATAACAGTATTCTAGAGGATGATTGCCCTCACCCAAATCAAACTATTACTACAGAAACCATATATAGGAATATAATATGGGCATATTTTGATGGATCAACTCAATAGAATGGTTGTGGAGGGAGAGTACTCCATGTCAATGCTAATCATTATTTCAAAATTTAGGTGGGTCTAGGAGAAGGAACAAACAATTATGATGAGCTCATTACCCTTTAGCACCTATTATACTTTGCACTTGACAAGGGATGTAGTCACATTCAAATTTTTGGCGATTCCAAACTCATAATAAATTGGTTTAATCAACAATTTGTCTATCATGTGCACACACTCCATAATATTTTGGATGAGGCTTTGCTACTAAAATTGCAATTTTACTCTATCATTTTTCATCACATATACATGAAGCACGATCAAATTTCCGACAAACTATCCAAGGAGGCCGAGCTCCTGCCATGGGGGCATTGGATGATCCAGGAGTAGATAGGGCATGAGTACTACCAGTATTTTCATAGGCCATGTGATGATAAACAATATCCTGGGACAACCAGGCCCTGGTTTTGATGCTTTTATGATATGACAAATTATATCTTATTAGGCTATTCATGTACATATTTATTTTCAGACATGTAAATTTTTATTTAAAATAATAGTATCCCATCCTGGCACAAATTTTGGACAATTTATCAGATTGTGGTAATAATCACCCTCTCCTGCATATGCTTCCTCGAGCATCTACAACATGTAATTTTCAACATCTTAATGAAAATTGTGATTTTTCCCTAGGGAAAAAGACAAATACAAGATTATATATAATACACTCAGATTTGTATAAAAACTAACAAGTGCAATAATCAATATAAGATCCGTACATTCTAATTTTTAGTTGGATATATTAATTTTCTTTCTACATGTTATATGGACACATGGAATTATTGGTGAGTGCATTCTATGTAGATGATTACAACCATTTAATAATACATTTATAAATATCATATTATTTATAACATAATTATGGATTCCTCTCTAGAGTTATGCATTTTTTCAATCATGAGACCTCTTCATACTTATAGAATGTGTATGTGTTTTTGTGTAATCACATACACAAAAACACACATGGTTAGCATACATCAATCATGACACCAACAAGTATGCAACTTGTTTATGCTGCAATGATCTAGCTAGCTCTGGTATAACATATAGAACCTAGTCTACTCTCATGTCTTCCAGAAAAACCAACCTTACCCTACTTTTACCTTTTTTAACCATAATTTGAACCATTTTACAATTTTGAGTCTAAAAAATGACTCCAATATTCCTCACCGAAGGCTTATGATACTATAGATACGTTAGAATTATTTCTCTTCCAATGAAACCACCACCCTACATCGAGGCTTCATCCACATGTTAATGACCATGGGAAGAAAATGCATTATAGATCAATGTTGTCCATGTATTTGTCACCACAAATTATCTCTTGTCTGAAAACCTCATGAAGCCTCCCCACATTAATTGTAAGGATGTGTGGTGTTATGTTTAGCCTTCAACAACTTAGATACAATTTCTAATTCCCATTAGAAGAACTAAAAATAGAATTGCTAACAACACGGTTCCTATCCACACCCAAATTCAACAAATGGTGAAGTCCCTATCAACTTTTCCATTATATTTTAGCATTTTTTCCATTACCGAAATCCTCAACATGAAAATATTAGAAGTGGTTGTTGAAATCTGAAATCATTTCCTTTTTTACTATCCTTTTATCATCTCCTTTCACCTTTTTGTCACCATTTTGGTAGCAGTCTCATCATACTCAAGGTCAATTCAATTTATAAAAAGGTATTTACCATCCATGTTTAGAATTTATGTTTCTTTATGTATTATAACAAAATAATTCCTATAATAACATAATCATGAACATTCTGCATCTAATGTTGAATTTCGCAATGATATTTATGTTTAGACAGGTTGCAGTACATTAGTAAAAGAATGAAGAGTATCTAAAGATGAAAAATGTTCACCACATGGATGATGACCTATAAACATGACTTAGCATGCTATAAATATTAAGAAATATAAGAGTCAAACTCTGAGTACGAAGGTGCAACAATTAAGTAAAGGCAACAGGAGATTAAAACAACATTAGGAGAGCTTGCAGAAGACCTATTCAACCACGAGGATATGGTCTAAGAAGAATCCCTCATGATTTCGCTCTTTTAGTAGAAAACCATGAGGAGATAAAGCCTTATTTTAATTCTATTTCTTAGATGGAAAAGTAGTTTCATTTCCTATCGACATAAGACTCTTGAGGTTGTTTAATGAAAACTTGCATAAAAATCCATAAGGCGAGACCCAAAATGCATTTCGATTATTAAGTATATTGTGGTTTATCGTGATACTCTTCTTCAAGTAAATAGAATCCTTTTCTTTCAATGTGTGACTACGAAATCATTTGATTGATAACAGACTTACACTCATGGGAGGGCCCCCTATCGAGTTATAAGGATAATTGGTTTTGTTTATGCTTTCATTTTCTCATAGTGTAATAGTATTTTGAAGTTTATTTTCTCTTAGGATATTTTCATTAAAGTTCTAATCTGATCATTTGTTGTTCTAATTCCAAGGCACTCATAAATGAAAATTACCAAAAACATTTAACTTTCGTTTGCATTTCATTTTAGGTTCCATTACTTAGTTAATTTGACAGATGAAAGAAGGGATGTATTTTAGAATTAATCATGCACACTAATAATCATTTAGAGTTGCAATTTATCAATTGATTTTTATTCATGTCATTGTCTTCTTTCTGCAATTATAATTAGTTTCTTTTCTTTCTACAATTAGTTTTTCTTATATAATTTCCTTTTACGAAATTGGTGTAGAATTTTCTTTCCACAAAGAGTATTGTAGTGTTTTCAATTCTGCAAGTAGGATTAGAATCCTTGTCCTACAATTTGTTATTAGCATTTCCTTTTATGCAAAGAGAAGTAAGATTTGAATTCTGCAATTAAAATAGATTTTCAATTCTGTAAGCAATAAATTTCAATTTAGTTTTTAGTTTTTATGTAACTTTATATAGAAAGAAATTGTGTGTGTTTTCTCTCTAAATCTCATTCAAACAATTGTTCATACTTAGAATAATTTAGTCCATAGATACAATTCCCAGCATATATAGTGCACATACATCTCACAAGTAGACGAACCCTTGGTTTAAAATTATGAAGTAATTTAAGAACAACTAAATTACCTAACATTTTGGTACCATTGCTGGGGACGTGTATATAGGATTCCATTCTTAGTTTCTATATACTTTTAGTGCACTAAATTTTTTAGATGCATAATTAAATCATGGTAAAAATCATTTATGCATAGAGAAAGGGATTCTAGGGGTAGATTTGTAAGTAGAGGTAGAATTTCAATTCTCACATCACCACTCATGCTCACTAGACCTCATATTGCCACACCATCCACTCATACTTACATTCCATCATTGGCAGGTAGACATGGACTTCCTGAGCTAGATAGATCTAAAATCCAACCAAATATTCACCAACTTCCTATACTGAAGTTGTATTTGAAGAACCTACATCCTCAACAGAAGGAGAAATTTTCCTCTCTTCAACATAAGAGAAAATTCTAGGAAAATAACTAGAGATTCCTAGTGAATAAGAAGAAGAAGGAACTTATTATAATATACCAATAGTAGAGGAACTAGAATAAGAGCTAGACAATCCTATCATAAAACCTTATATTAGCTCTGAAGAATCTACAACCTTAGGAGAAGGATAAGGATAAGGATAAGTACATCATGTAAATGGTGAACCTAAGATTGGATGTGGAAGAGGAAGAGGAGGAAATAGAGGAGGAGTTGGAGGTCAAGGTGGTAGAGGTGGTAGGGGAGAAACAGATCCTTATGGATTTGCCATATTTTATGAATATACCACAAGAACAATGAAGAAAATATCACCCTCCATCCTTCCTAATTTCCATGGTTTGAGAAATGAGGGCCCTGAAACATTTTTTTTTGAGTTTGAAGTTTTATGTAGAACTTATGACTACTTACTTTATCCTAAAAAATTGAAATTATTCCCAGGTACTCTTAAATATGGAGTACTTAAATGGTTCATGGGATTTGGAACACATACTATTAGAACATAGGAAGAAATAAAAATTTTATTCTTAGAAAAATATAAGGATTATTGCATGCCCCATAACCTTAAGGATGAAGTCTTTAAGATGATGCACAAAGACGATGAAAGCTTGGAAGACCTAGTTGAAATATTTTCTTGCAACATCAAAAGCACTAAGATGTATAATTTGGATGACGAAACATTAAAAAATATTTTGCTAGAATACATCAGAGATGAATGTATTGAACTTCTTAATTTAATGGGTAAGGGATATGTTTCAAAACTTTCATTTGGAGAAATCTATGATTTGTGTAAGCATATTTCAAAGGGTAAGGCTAGAATTGGAAAAATTCCAAGAGATCCTATGATCTCGAGAATTAATAAATCCGCAAATGGAATAGTAAGTAGAGCTGAAATAGGCAATTTGCTTGATCATTTCAAAACATATATCCTAGAAAGCCTTAGTGAACAAATAGATACCCTTAAGACACAAAACAAACAAAAAGTTGAGAATGTTGCATTATCTATTTTCCATCCCAAGTGTAGAAAGAAACATGCCTTAAGAGAATGTCTCCTTGATAGTATAGAAATATGTGTCATATGTGCTGAAAATGATAATACAAAGGAATGCCCTTCGATACCTACTATTAAAGCTATTTTTCAAGATGAAACTCGAACAAGCCAAGTTGAATCTCTTTGTTTTATTTCTAAAATACCATGAAAAAATAAACAATCAAATATGACTCAAGGTTTCAACATTCATTCATATGCACAACCACATAATAATTGGACTGCACCCATGCCATGGAAACATTGGCTCCCACAATGTCAAAATCCATCTTGGGCACAAGGTTGGAAGAATCCTTATGGAAAATATCCTCTATATCGTTAATTACAACAACCTTATCCTTCATTTCCACCACAATATTACCCTCCTCAACCAACTCAATCTCCTCAATTTCAACATCCAAATCAACAACTTTTATTACCATTTCCTAAAAAAGCCAATCAACTACTTGCTCAACCACTTCAAAATCTGAACAATTAAAATCAAGAAGTTTTTAATAATATTGAAGGAAAACATTTTCAAGCTTGCATGATTACCTCGTTAGGTATAAATGATGTTGAACTTAGATCTGGTAGGGTTTTACAAAAGAAGCCAACAACAATTGAAATCCAAAAAGCTAAAGAGGATGAAGTTCATGAAAGGGATGCAAATCTTTATCAAGAAAATATTCCTCCAAAGGAAGATGTTCCTATACAATCAAAGGATGAGAAAATAAAGAAATATCTTACATTTCCTCTAATAGAACGACCTTCTATTTCTTTGCAGGATCCACATTTTCCTGAAAGGATCAAAATTGATAAAGGAATAGAAAGGCAAATTGGTTTTCCAGATTATGATATGCTAGATAAACTTAACAATATTTTCATCAAAATTCCCTTAATCCAAGATATAAAGGAAATACCATTATTTGCAAAAACTATTAAGGAGCTATGCATTAGAAAACCAGGAAGAAAGAGAAAAGTTAAAAAAATCCAATTGGTAGGAAAATTGATGATAACATGATGGGGAATCCTATTGCTCAAAAATATCTAGATCTTAGTAGTCCCATTGTGAAAATTCATGTCAATGGTGTTGAAATACCAAACACTTTAATTGATCCAGGACCAACCATCAATATCATGAGTAAATAGATAATGGAGCAATTTAAGCTTCCTAATCTTCAATATATTCCTACAATATTGCAATTAGTAGATAGATATGTTATCAAACCAGATGGAGTATTGGAAGATGTGTCTGTTTCTCTAGATTCTTGGGAATATCTAGTAGATCTCATGATTTTAACTGCCAAGAATAATTTAGGAGGCCATCCATTGATCCTTTGTAGACCTTGGCTAGCTACATCTGATGCATTCATAAGTTGTAGATCTGGTGATGTGTACATCTCTCATGGGAGTTCCACTAAGAAATTTACATTGTATCCTCTTGCGAAAGGAATAACTGAAGTAGAAAGTGAAATTTGGTTAGATTATGATAATGAAGACTTTGATGATATGAAACCACTTTATAGTCTTTCACAATTAGATAAAGAAGATCAATTGGTAAATTTAATGAACAATAATGATTCTTCTTCATACTGTGAGCAAGATGAAAATTTTCAAGAATAATGAAATATTGAATATATATCATCTCACCAAATGGATTTACATTCTATGGAAAAGTTTGGCAATTCTCAAGTAGAAAAATTTCCAAATAAAGCATTAAATATGAACAATAATTTGGAGGAATTTCAAAATAGGAAATTGATATAGATGCTACAAAAGCACTCTTCTGCTTATGCATGGGAGTACACTGATATGCAAGGGATTGATCCTGAAACATGTATCCATCACATTTATATTCAAGAAAATGCCAAACCAGTTAGACAACCTCAAAGAAGGATGAATCGTAATCTGAGAGAAATTGTTAAGGAGGAATTACAAAAGTTACCTAAGGTGAATTTCATCTATCCAAAATTAGATAGTCAATGGGTTTCACCTTTAGTGATTGTTCCTAAGAAAGATGGAAACTGGAGAGTGTGTATTGGCTATAGGGAATTAAACAAAGCTACTTTCAACTATCATTTTCCTATACATTTTATAGATCAAGTACTAGATACATTGGCATGAAAGAAGTATTTTTCATTTTTAGATGGTTTTATTGGATATAATCAAATCTAACTAGCGCTAGAAGATCAAGATAAAACTACTTTTACATGTCCATGGGGAACATATGCTAATAGGATTCTTCCATTTGGATTATGTAATGCACCTACCACATTTTAGAGAGTAGTTTTAGGTATATTTTCTTATCTAATTCATAATTGTGTCAAAGTATATATGGATGATTTCACTATGTATGGTGATACTTTTGAGGAAACTATTGAAAATTTGGAAAAAAAAAATTATTAGATGTAAAGAGGCAAACTTTCCATTAAGCCATCACAATTTTTTTATGATGTTCAATGAAGGGATTGTTTTGGGCTACCATATTTCAAGTGATGGAATTAAAGTGGATACATCTAAGGTAGAGATATTTTATAAAATTTCAATTCTTGTTTGTTAAATAGATGTTAGAATTTTTCTTAGATTTACTGGATATTATAGAAGATTCATAGAAAATTTCACAAAAATAGCCTCTCCACTTTTCAAACTCCTTATAAAAGATTGTGAATTTGTTTCAAATACTGACTCACAGAAAGTATTTGAGACATTGAAACAAAATATTACTGAAGCACCAATTTTAAGGGAACCTAATCAAGCTCTTCCTTTCCACATTTCTACTAATTCTTTAGATACAACTCAAGGAGCTGCATTGGGACAAAAATATTTAACTCATGTTGTTTATTATATAAGAAAAAAATTGACTCTGATAGAGTTACAATACATTATAACAGAAAAGGAGTTTTTAGTTGTTGTGCATGCCATTAATAAGTTTCTTAATTATATCAATGGTTATGAAAGTTTCATTCATACAGATAATTCTATCATTAGATATCTAATTAATAAACGAATTACTAATGGTAGAATTACAATATAGTTGTTATTGTTACAATAATTCAACATTACTATTCTTGATAGCAGAGGAAAAGAAAATATAGTTGCTGATTTTATTTCTAGAGTTAGACTAATAATGAGGATGTTCCTATGAAAGATATCTTTCATGATGAATATATTTTTGCAATATCTACTAAAACAACTTGGTTTGCATATATTTATAGTTATTTTGCTACAAGAAAGTTAGCTCCACAACTATGAGCCAGAGAAAAGAAAAAAGTGATCAAAACTAGTGCACCTTATTCTTGGATAGAGGGAGAATTGTACTTGACCTGATATGATCATCTGAAGGTGCTAAAGAATATGAAGTGTCTGAAATATTGAAATCTTGCCATGATGATCCATGTGGAGGACATTTTTCTCACAAAATAACTTCTTACAAAATCCTCTTTTTGGGATATTATTGGCCATCCATTTTCAAGGATGCCAAAGAATTTGTAAAAATATGTGATACTCATTAAAGAATTGGGAAGCATATTAAATCAAATGAAATTCCTCTACATCCACAGGTAGTTGTAGAACCTTTTGAAAAATGGGTTCTAGTTTTTGTTGGACAAATAAATCCTCCATCTATACAAAAAAGGTACATACTTATTTGCATGGATTATGTTACAAAATGGGTAGAATCTAAACTTATTTTATTTTCAACTAAAAATGTTGTAGTTACATTTCTTTTGAGGATATTTTTACCTGTTTTGGTGTTCCAAGAAAAATTGTAACAAATCGGGGTACTCAATTTACATCCAAGTTGGTGTAAAATATTGTTATATATCTGACTTGCAAATATATGAAATGATACCAATATACCCAATAACTATAAATAATCCTAGTTGCAATCATAATTTTATCAATGTTAATTTGGCAAAAAAATTGCAAGTTCCAACAAAACACATTGAAAACACACTGGTTGATAATGAGGATGTTCAAGTTTATAAAGATTTGAAGCTTTCTATGGATAAGTATGTGTTGCATTGTGATATTTATACTTCAAAGATGGATAGCATGGATGTTTTCTTGGGATATCCTTGGATGGAATCTGTGGGTACTGTTAATATTAATCTGCAAAAAATCCATGAAGCTTTGGTATAAAAAGAAGAAAATTACATTATAGGATATTTCCATTAAGACCCAAGTAGAGACTATGGAGGCAGAAGCACAAAGATCTAATGACACTGACACATTAGATGATGGGCCTTTGATGGTTGACAATCAAACACAAACATCAAACCAAGTACTATAAAAACAGGTAGTGTCCAAGGAGGCTGAAGCAAAAAAGGTTACACGTCTTGATACATCAAATGAGGACTCAGTGGTTGAAGTAATATTGGAAGATAAGAAACAATAATAGGCACCACAACATGTACCATATACCAATTAGGCTCCATTAGGTGGTGAATTAAAGAAAGATACACCGTTGGTTAAAACTTCAACATATCACCACCCACATCACCACGCAAGAAAACAACCAACATGATGGAAACGAATCAGCAACAAGGAAAACAACCCCCACATGACAGATAGAGAGGGGCAATGATCCACCCACAACATAGCAACACAAAAGAGCCTTTAGGGTCAACTTCCATCTCAAGTGAGTGAGGCACTAGCTAGATCGAGGGTTCATATTTCTCCTGGATGGCTAGATGCATGTGCATGGTACCAGCGGACTACGCTTTTGAGTAGATCTTATTATTTGTGTTCTTCTTATGTTTCGGGGATGAAACATGTTAAAGGGCGGTGGAATGTAGTATACCTAGTGGGGATATTATGGGGTACAAAGGGAGGTACCTAAGGGAATAATGTAATAATGGGATGGGCCATAGTAATAAATAAAGTGGTTAACCTGTATCATGTAAGGGACCAAAAGTAGTTAGCAATAATATAATAAGCCCATTGTATTAGATAGATGCTATTGGGGGAACCATGGTATTGAGGGATCCATGGTAATGACCCATGATACTGTATGTATGAGGCCTATATAGAGGCTAGAGACTCCCCATTGAGAGATGTCAAGGAATATTGTATGAACAAGCATATGGCTTGTGGAGTGTTCTCCTTCCTTAAGGAGTAGTTGTATGGTGTTTCCCTACCTTAAGGGTATGATCAATAAATAAGCATTTCTATCTATTTAGATCTTGTTATTTCTGGTGATTATTTACAGTTATTGGGTATGTTGGTATCATCTCATATATTTTCAGGTCAGATCTATAACAAATATCATGAAGCAATATAAGATCAAGCATAAAAAGTCTACTACATATCATCCACAAGCCAATGGACAAGTGAAATCCACCAACAAAGTACTAGAAGTGATTCTTACCAAGACTCTACATTTTCATAGGAAGGATTAGGCAGAAAAGTTTCCAAAAGCACTATGGGCATATCAAACTACATGGAGGAACACAACTAGACATGTTGAAATGTGGCAACAAGAATATTCCAATTTAATTTGTCCTTGAATTAAAATTGTGAATTAAAATCGAATTTAGTTTCACCAGCTACTTGGAAATAATTAATTAATTCATTATGGATTAATTAGTTGGAGAAATTCAAGTTAGAAGTCTTTTTGAAGTCATTCAAGAGTTATCCCTTAAATTAAGGAGATTATCCCTTAATTAAGGAGATAAAATTGAGTTATATTTGATTTGTAATTAGTTAACTCAGTTTACTGAGTTAAGTCTAGTTAAATTAGTTCCAAACTGCTTAAGGAACTAATAGAGAGTTAACTGTTAGTTGATAAATGCATGCACTCAACGAATTTACTCCAAATATTTGAAGATTCCCTCATTAGTAACTCATGCATGTATATTATGAGAAAGGCCTAGTTGAGATTAAAGTCAAGGACAATCAACTATCAATTGCATGTGTTTTCTCATGGATAAAAAACAAGCATGCAGAAGGATAATTCCTAAAGGATTGCACAGTTTTGATAGTGTGTTAGAGCAGTGTTCCACTTGGTGAGGTGAGAATCATCCACTAGGAACAACACAAGGAAATAGGAGCTTGGAGGGTAGTGGAAGAGGCTTGTGAGAAGCCAGGATTCACTGTGATAATCTGTGAGGATTGTACTGAGAGCTGACTAGCCATGAGAGCTAAGGCTTTGTATAATCTCTATGTATTTCCACCTTGTATGATAATACAGATAGTGAGGTTTTTAGCTGAGGCTTTCCCCAAAGTATTTTCATGTGTCTTGGATGATTGATTCTTCTTCTTCTAGTTATATGTGTTTAACTTGATCTTGCTCGATCTTTAAGCTCCCACAAATTGATAGTAGAAGTAGATTATAGTATTTTTCTTTGATCTATACTGCATTATCGGGTTAATCTACAGTCAGATTTTCCACATGGTCTTAGTGCAAGATTTGTAGAGAATTTGTAGAATTTCTACATGGTACTGGAACCAAGTTTATTGGATGTGTGAACGGTATATGGAGAAGAGAATTCAAAGTTTGAAGTTCGGGGTTGTAGGTGCAAATCGAATTCATATCATACTTTAGTTGAGATGGGACATCATGTGACTAATTTCCCATTGAAGAAGTCCAAGAAGGGATCCTCGAAAGGATCGGAAGGTGAGGCATTAGCCTCTTAGTTCGAAATGGACTTTACCCTCATCACATGCATGGTGTTATCGATGATGGGTTGTGTATGGTATATTGATAGTGGAGCCTCATTCCACATGACCAGTGATAAAATTTTATTCAGTACCTTGGAGGAGAAAGACCTCAAGATGCGCATAGAGATGGGTGACGACGAAAGGTATAGTGTTTTAGGAGTGGGCACATTTGCTTTCCGGAGGGAGCATGGACCTCCTTGTCACCTTGGTATATGTGATGTATGTGCTTGGACTGAAGAAGAACTTTGTATCAGTCACGATGTTTGAGGACAAAGGTTACAATGTTGTCTTTATTAAAGGAAAGGTGTTCCTAACACACATAGCCACTGGTCAAACCAAGAGAATAGGGATTCGGGTGAAGAATCTCTATAAATTGGAGGTTGATTATTGTGCAGAATTGAGTGCGAAAGTAGAATTACTGCAAAGCCAAGACATTGGTGAGTTGTGGCATAGGTGGTTGGGCCATTTGCATCATGGGGCTTTGAAGATAATGCAATAGATATCTACAGGACTTCCCAAAGGTAAACTTGAGCAAGTTGACACATGCAAAGATTGTACCTTAGGAAAGTACACCAAGTATTCCTTTCATGATCGAGAGAGTCGAGCAAAGGCTATCTTAGAGCAAGTTCATATTGATGTGTGTGGATCATTCTCGACAGCATCCAATGTGAAGAAAGGGTATTATGTGACTTTCATTGATGACTATTCTCGTAAACGTTGGATTTATTTCATGCAGAAGAAGGACAAAATCTTCACAAAGTTTTGTGAGTTCAAATATTTGGTCGAGAAAGAGTCAGGGAAGAATATCAAGGCCTTGAGAAGCGACAATGTTGGATAATATGTCTCTCGAGAGTTTAAGGACTTCTATATAGTGGAAGGAATTAAATGGGAGTTGACGACACCTCATAACCCACATCAGAATGGGGTGGCTGAGAGGAAGAGAAAAACTATTGTAGGGGCTACATAGGTGATACTGCATGACCAAGGCCTACCACTTCACTTGTGGGTTGAGGCATGCAACACAACGGTCTATTTGTAGAATAGAAGCCCACATTGCATACTGGGGCTGAAGACACCAGAGGAAGATTTCTTTGGTAAGAGACCAGATGTGGGTCACCTCAGGATCTTTGGCTCACTGGTATATTTCCATGTGACAAAGGATGCACGAAAGAAGCTTGACTTGACAACAGAGTTGGGGATACTTGTGGGGTACAATGATACACCTCACAACTATCGGGTGTTCTTGTCTACCAGTCGAAGGACAATGGTTCGTAGAGATCTCAAGTTTGATGAGTAGAAGGTCATGCAAGTTTCCCTTGAGAGGGAGCTCCAACTATAGGCTGTGGAGGAATAGTTGGTTCCTAAGGAGGAGGAGCCTCAGAATGAGAGTAGCTGCATGCAAAGGTTCCAGGAGTGGATACATCCACTCAAGAAAAGTCTTCCAGAGATGGACGAAAGTACACAAGAGAAGCTGACATATTGTTGCAAGATGCGAGAGAAAATGTGGGAGCACCATTTTCTCAGTGCAGATAGAGGAGGTCACCTGAGAGGTACACTAAATACATGGCCCTTACTATGGAATTTGTTGAGACCCAACCATCTTCCTCTGAGGAAGCAGTGCAGCAGCAGATTTGGCTTGATGCTATGGTGGAGGAGTATGACTCCATAGTTCGTAATAGTGTTTGGGACATGGTTTCGAGACCAGAGAACAAGTCATTTATGAGTTCTTATTGGCTTTACAAGGTAAACCGAGCTGCTAATGGTAGTGTGGAGAAGAATAAGGAAAGGTTTGTTACCTGTGGCTTTTCATAGGTTGAGGGGATTGACTATGATGAGAATTTTTCTCCTGTCACAAGGTACTCATCTATCAACTCTATGTTGGCACTATTAGCACATATGGGTTGGAAGATCCAGCTAAAAGGAGGTGTACATAGAGCAGCTAAAAGGTTTTGAGACCTTTGATCGTGAGTCACATGTGTGCTGACTCAAGAGAGAATTGTATAAGCTGAAGCAAGCACCTCGTGCTTGGTACACTAGGATAGAAAACTACTTCACCAGGTTGGGCTTCACAAAGAGTGAAGCAGATGTGAACCTGTACAACATCGTGGTGAAAGATAAGCTATTGATCATCATAATTTATGTTGACGATCTCATATTGACTAGTGATGATTAGTTGATCATGTCTTGCAAGGAGGACCTTGCAAGAGAATTCAAGATGAAAGACATGGGTCTCATGCATTACTTCCTTGGCATGGAAGTTTGGCAGAAGGATGGGGAGTTGTTTTTGTCTCAGTGCAAGTATGCCAACGAGATACTTAGGAGATTCCACATGGATAAGTGCAAGCCCATGCAGACTCCTCTAATAGGTAACTGGAGGAAGGAGAATGCTACTTCAGAAGAAGTAGTGGAGGCTACTGTGTATAGGCAGCTTGTGGGTTCACTAATGTACTTAGTGAACACATGACCAAATTTTTGCTATGCCGTGAACTAGCTGAGTCAAGTGATTGTTCAACCTACCAAGATGTTTCGGAAGGTGGAAAAGTATGTATTGAGATACCTCAGAGGCACATCTTAGTATGTATTATGGTATAGACGAATAGAGGGAGTGAAGCTACAAGGCTTCATGGATGCATATTGGGCAGGGGGTCCATCAGATCAAAGAGCACATTAGGAGGGATTTTCAACCTTGGGTCGGTAGTAGTTTCTTGGTACAACAGAAAATAAAGGTCGGTTGCACTCAGCTTGACAGAGGCTAAATACATGGCTGCAATTAAGCCAGCATGTGAGCCCATTTGGATGCGGAAAAACCTAGTTGGGTTGTTTGATCAGAGGATGGATCCAACTGTGATCTATTGTGATAATCAGAGTTGTATCAAACTCTCTGAGAATGCAGTATTTCATGATAGGTCTAAGCACATCGACATCCTCTATCATCATCTCACAGACTATGTAGCGAGGAGGATCATGTTGCTGCAGTATATTTCGACCGAGGAGCAAGATGCTGACATTTTGACAAAGGCATTGTCAAAGTGTAAATTCAAGTTCCATAGAGATAGGATCGGGATGGAAGATAATCCCTTTTGTGTTGAGAGCGAGTGTTGAAATGTGGCAACAAGAATATTCCAATTTAATTTGTGCTTGAGTTAAAATTGTGAATTAAAATCAAATTTAGTCTCACTAGATACTTGGAAATAATTAATTCATTCATATGGATTAATTAGTTGGAGAAATTCAAGTTAGAAGTCTTTCTAAAGTCATGCAAGAGTTATCCCTTAAACTAAGGAGATTATCCCTCAATTAAGGAGATAACGTTGAGTTATATTTGAGTTGTAATTAGTTAACTTAGTTTACTTAGTTAAGTCCAGTTAGCTTAGTTCCAATTTCTTTGAGGAACTAATTGAGAGTTAACAGTCAGTTGATGCATGCATGCACTCAACTAGTGTACTCTAGATAACTGAAGATTCCCTCATCAGTAACTCATGCATGTCTATTCTAAGAAAGGCCCAGTTGAGATTAAAGTCAAGGACAATCAACTGTTAGTTGCATGTGTTTTCTCATGGAAAAAACACAAGCACGTAGAAGGATAATTCCTTGATGATTGCATAGTTCTGACAGTGTGTTAGAGAAGTGTTCCACTTGGTGAGGTGAGAATCATCCACTAGGAATAGCGCAAGGAAATAGGAGCTTGGAGGGTAGAGGAGAAGGCTTGTGAGAATCCAGGATTACTTGTGAGCATCTGTGAGGATTGTACTGAGAGCTAGATAGCTGTGAAAGCTAAGGCTTTGTATAATCTCTATGTATTTTCACCTTGTATGATAATATAGATAGTGGGGTTTTTAGCTGAGGCTTTCCCCAAAGTATTTTCATGTGTCTTGGATGATTGATTCTTCTTCTTCTGGTTATATGTGCTCAGCTCTATCTTTCTTGATCTTTAAGCTTCTACAAATTGATAGTAGAAGTAGATTATAGTATTTTTCTTTGATCTATGCTGCATTATCAGGTTAATCTATAGTCAGATTTTCTGCATGGTCTCAGTGCGATATTTGTAGAGAATTTGCAGAATTTCTATAAGACACACTCCTTATGAGATTGCCTATGGAAAGGGAATTTTTCTTCCAATTGAGTGTTAAGTGGAGACCTTTAGAACAACAACTAAACTGGGCCATGATCTATCATAAGCTCAAAAACAAATATTAGCACAATTGAATGAGCTAGATGAGATTCGACAAGATGATATTCGAAGAACCAACATAGTTTAGCAACAAAGATCAAAGTGGCATGACAAATTCAGCAAAGCTAAAAAGTTAAACCAAGGTGACTAGGCTCTTCTTTTTTATTCAAAGTTCAAAGATTTTGAAGGGAAATTTCAAGCTCATCAGCTTGGTCCCTATGAGATTGATACTATTTTTTATAATGGAGCAGTCAAAACCAAAAATATTGATGATGAACAAATTAATTTCCTTGTTAATGGTCATAGATTAAGGTTGTATCACAAAGGAAGAATTTGACAAATATTTACAAGAGAATTCTAAATTCAAGTTGGTCAAGAAAGGGGATTATTTTCCTCACTCTCCAACTTCATGGTAATTTTTCCAATATATATATATATATTTAATATAATAATAATAATAATAATAATAATAATAATAATAATAATAATAAAAGTATAAACATGAAAACCAACTATGTTGGCATGTCTATACAAAAATTTTTCACTGAAAACCAAGATTTCTCGGCAGTTTAGGTTTTCACAATCCCCTATTTCTTCTGAGGATCAGTATTTTCACTGACCACCAAAAGAAACATCAACAATAAAGAAGTATTCTCTTTATTAAAAAAATTCAAGAAATGATCAGAAACAAATAAAATTTTGGCCTGGTGAAGGGTGTATCCATTGTAATCACCGGTTGTGACAAATGGTACATCTCCTGAAAGTCCTTTTCCCTAAAGGTGGCAAGCTCTGTTCCATTGACACTACTCAACACCATTGTCTTTGGATCAATATGTGATACAATCCATTGGATCACATTTGCGAATGGAAAGTGGGATACTTGTATGTAATCTGGTACAAGCTAGACTTGTGTATGTTGACATGGACACTGTGGTCTTTTAGATTCTCCTCAAATGTGCTTGAAAATATGTCACTGATTTCCTTCCATTTCATCTTGATCTCCTTGTCTATGAATAACTTAATGTCTTCATAGATGGGCAAGCTCATGGAAACTTGCTTGAATGCATCTCTAGTTGCACTCTCAACAGTGTCCTTTTGCCCTCCTCTCTTGGAAGCCATTGTATTTGTACTACTGAGAGATAGACGAACACTTATGATACCTGGAGACAGAGTAACACTCACGAAAAGAAAATTGAAAGAAACTTGAGGACTGACATGCAACAGACATGGGTGACTAACTTGAAGGTTTACGTAATTTTCACCAGGAGGATGGGAGACTGAATGCCAGAACTATGCAGAACACAATCCAGACTGTCCATGGGCTGATTCACTACTGAAACTGCATAGAGCACTATCCATGTTGGCCTGTTGAGGACTAAAATTGCAATGCGTCGTTTCAGTCAGCAATGACTGTGACTCGGTCAAATTGCATCTACGTAATTCCAGGGGCTAATGGGGCACTTCCTCTTAGAATTGTGCAGAGCAATCCTAGGAGGTGAGTGTTGTGAAAGATCTGCACAATTCCTGGGAGGAAGGCAAAGTCTTCACTCTCATAAATGTGTAATGCAAGTCGGGTAAGTCAAGGTCCAGGCCAAGGCAACCCAGACCCACCAACAAGTGACTAAAAACATTGAAAGGCTAAATGCATGTGCAAAGCTAAGTGCGGAAAAAATTGGATGAACATGCATACAAAAAATGAGTGTGTTATTTAGTAAGTGGGAAAACAAGTAAATGTGTGAAGCGAGTCGCTGCAATGATGACCGTTAGTGTAGAAACAATGTCATGCATGCGACAAAAGTGAGATGGAATGAAAAATTGAAATGTTGCTTTTACAAGCTAACATGCATTAAAATGAAAAGAAGCTTTCAACAAAACGAAGCAAACAACACACACAAAGCAAAATACAAAAAGCGACAAAAAGGCAACAAAAGACATGAAATGTTGTCTTACCCAAAAAAAGCTAAGCTGAGTGTGTCAAATGCTCCTAGATTTGATGGGGGGTGCCAGATCTACAAGATCAAAGTGAGGAATGAACTCTAAAGCATTGAATAAATAAGTTTGATAAGATCGAGGCTTATGACCCACATGCCACAAATCTAGGAAAAAGCGACACTTGGTGGGAGGTTTCTAATACGACTTTTGCATGTAACGTCCCTAAAATATAGGGATGTTTTTTTCTTTTTTGCTTTTTCGAGAAAAAGAAACCCATGCATGTAAAGTAATGTTGGTTAGTACTAGAGGGAACTGGTCCACCTAGGAGCATATGCAATAGACTACAAGCTTTTGGATGACTTATGTGTAGTTTCTAGGTTGAGTGGCTTAGGCTGCCCCTTAGGCTTTTTGCAATTTCTGGGCCGAAGCCCAAGTTGTCAGCTAGAACTACTCAAACTTTGAGAGAAAGCCGAGTGATGGGCTGCTCTACATAATTTCAAGAGGGAAGGTTGCCTACTTGCTCTGCACATTTCTAGAGAGCAACAGGCTTCCTTGATGGTGTGCACAATTTTGGAGAGGAAGGTTGGTTCCCCTCCAGTTTTGCGCAATTTTCCAAGTGAACACAACAGCTAGAAAATAACCAAGTTTCGTGATGTCAGATTGTGGGTGGAAGGAAAATAAGCTAGCAAACACAATTTGATAAGCCATTGAAACTCAACTGAAGCATATGTACCTGGATAGTGCAAGACATGCTGCTAAGGATGGTCAGTAGGGAGGCTCCAATACAAAGCTAAGAAAAAAATTTGGAGGGTGGTTGTAGACACTACAACACCACATTTCACTCAACTTATTTCAAATATATTATTAAAATATTATTACTTATAAATTTAAGGAAAACTTATGGTGCAATAAAGAAATACAAGATAAAATGAAGCTAATATAGTACAAGGTGTTGATCCTAATTTAGAATATCATAAGTATTTTCTAGGTTCTAACTAGCAGAAACATGAACAAATAATATTGCTAAAGTCCAAACAACACACATGAGCAACATAAAAAATCTAGGTGTTGCAATTTTATGAATAATTGCAGCTCGTTTTCAAGAGGCATTCAAAGATAGATTGTGCTTTCAATTAGTTGTATAAAAGCAAACTTGAGAAATAAAAATGAATTTCTCAATCTCAAACATGTGTGTTTGGCCAACTCCCATCTGATCACGTTACCCATAATTTCTTGCCAAGGTTTTGCAAAATCCACCCTCTAATGTAAAATTTGCATTCGTATCTACTAAACAAAACCGTAGCTCAAAATATCCTCAAATAAATCAAATTTTAGTGTATGGAATCCTACAAGGTGGTTTCCCTAGATTTAAATTAGTCTTAAGAGTCCAACAAAATCAATTATTCACTCATTAAAGTCTTGGTTTGGATTTTATGACAAGTTTCATATCACTTCCTCGAGCTATTTAAGGGCATGTGGTGAATTTGGTCAAAGGTTATAGAAACCAAATCTAGTAGCAAAAATGAGTTTCATAAGATTTAGAAATTGTATTTGGACAAGGCCCATACAACTACACTACTCACTGTTCCTTGAGATAGCATTTTGCAAAACTCACCCCCTTGTGCAAAATTTGTATTGGTATTTACTAAAAAAAACCTTATTTTTGAATATCCTCAAATACATCATCCTTTTTCATATAAAATCGTAGAATGGGGGTTCCCCTAATAATAACCAAGTTCTAAGAGTTCAATGGATTCAACGATTTTCCATTTCAATTCCCAAATAAATTTTATGGCAAGTTACAACTTATTTCCTAGAGCCATTTAGGGACATATTGTGAATTTTTTCAAGGGTTAAAAAACCCAAAAAAAATATCAAGAGATAATAAATGTAATCTAAAGACATAAGTAACATGCTACAAAGAAACTACTCTAATAGGCGGATATGTGGGCATTTATCGGTAATACATTAATAGAGTCATATATATATATATATATAATATAAATATATATATAATATAATAATAATATTATATATAATATATATAAATATATAAAATATATATAGACATACGCACATAGATGAGATAAAGGAAAGAGAACACAAGTAATGGGATACCAACGAATTATCACTTCATTTATTTATAACACAACTCTTACAACAACTCCCTTAAATCCTTTACCTTTTTGTTACATCGGTGAACTATTCATACTAGATGCTTCAATAACATGGTATCTACAATTATTTAACTAACTAGGTTAGTCAACTTGAATTGTATAGTCAATTGACTTACATTATAACTTGGTCAGTCTACTTGACTTATGTGGTTGAGTCACTTATATCTGACATGACAATCAATAAGGTCCAACTATGTGGTCAACTCACGTAAGTTGACTAACCCTTTCAACATCTCGTCATGACTCAATTCCTCTATCATCCTAAGAAAGTGGGAAATATGGATTACCATAAAACTTTTGAGAGAGAAAGAATGGTACAAAAATTGTAATTTGGGAAGTCTTCTACTTATGAATGTTAGCGTTCTTAAGTTGTTGTTGTTGTTGTTGTTCTTTTTTTTTTTTTTTTAATGTCAACATTAATGTTACTAATGTTGACACGTGTAGCAATGATGCTTGTGAAGATGTAATTTGACGTTGTGGAGATGTAACCTGTACTTCTTCAAAAATAGTCTCGGATCATGTACAAAAATGTACATGCTTAGTAAGTGGTTTGACCCATTTATGCTACCTTTGCTTTCTCTCAATGTCAAATTATTGCTAGAAAATTTGAGTCAGACAATATAAGAGAAAAATATTAAAATATTGGTTTGGCATGAGAGGTTAGAGTATATTTTCACTGATTAGTTGACCCCAATGGGTCACCTACAACTATAATGTGAATATGTGGTGCAAATCTCTACAACGATTTGTCAAAATTTATCCATTCATCAATAATGCACTGAGTTTGAATGTCATCGTACTATGATTTTGTGTATCTTTTTCAAAAAAACCAATGCTTAAGAAAAAACCAAATGTTTGAACACTAGAATGGATTGGTTCAATGTGGCACTTAATAAGACGTTGTCTACCTAAGTCGCAAAGCCACAAAAGAATTTGGACCATTATTTTCTTGCTAGAATCTAGTAAAAAAAATTCAAAAAATCACAATGTTGGAGTGTTTGAAGTTTTTTTTTTTTTTTTTAATGGTGGAAATGGATTCAACACCATAAAAAACTCCTAGGCCCCAAAATCCTGAAGTTTTATAGACGTAACCCAAATTTGTAAAAATTTCTGCTAAATTTTATTGTAATCTTACCAAAATTTCTATTATTTTCCGAACTATTTTGTAAATTTTTATGCCAGAGTTATTAATATTGGAAGGAAGAGTGGTCTTATAGTGGGTGGTTCCAAAGCTTCAGGTTGGTTAATGGAGAGCTGGTCTCCACTTACGGCCAATCTCTCGATACATTTCTCTTTGAGAAGCCAGATTGGTCAATTCATGAGCCATTCATTCCTAGGTCTTTGATACATCCGCCTGATGGAAGAGGGATCGATTTGAAACAGAAGGCCCTACCGTTTGACCAATGACCCATAGAATTTTCAAACAAAAAAATATCGGAAAAACATTTATCAATATCAATAATGTCGGTTGTCGTTTGATCCGAGGGACGAAGGACAAAACACCCAGAAAATCTTAAAACGAAAACATATATGGAAAACATTTATCGATGTCAATACTGTCCAACATTAATTATTATCAATATATTGTTATTTACCTGCATTCAAATTATCTAGCACCTTTACTGAGGTCAGAAATCGAAGGCTCATAGGATGAAAATCCCAAGGCAGTTGGAGTGAAGTTCTCTGGGATATCAGAAAGGAATGCTGCTACGCAGCCAGAGAGGAGCGCTAATCCATAAATTGAATTCTTATATGCAGAGTGCTTATCTTCTGATATGCAGAGCGCCTCTTTCCTAGAGTTTTTTGCATATATGATTCTAATGCCTCATACCTAACCTCCCTCTTCAACCACAACTCCACCAGAACCCATCCTTCGTATTTATCCCTTCTTACTATGAACAAGTGATTCGGAAATGGCGAAACATAAAGCTTCACATTATCAAATCAGGAACTTGTAGGGTGAGCATATATGTGAGGTTGTAGAAATGATGCAAACTAGTCAAAAATCACAGAACCATTGTACATACGATCGTCTTCAATCACTCCTCCAAATTGAGGACCAACTGCAGCTACAAACCTAATAGTGAAGAAAAACATGCGAAAGTGTATCTGCTGAGGACGCAAATCTTCTATCAACTGGCACCCTAAATCTAGTGGACCAATATCCCTATCTCCCACAAAGGACACATATATTCTTCCTCCATTGTTCCACTGGAAAACATGTCTCAGTTCAAACCCAATATGAGGAATCCCATACCTAGACAGACTATCATGAAGATCCCATTTATTTGTGGTCATGATGAAAACCTTCACCCCCACAAAATTGAGAAGCTAGCGGGACTTTACACGCGCAACTCCTAGGCGGAGTGGTATCTTTTTTAGGCTACTCGTTATCTTCACAGACGTGTCATCCTTGTACCCATCTATTACCAATATGAATTTGGAAAAGGAAGTGCTCAAAACACACGACTGATGTTCCGTCCATTTCCATTGCAGTTGGTTGGAGTTCATCACCATGGCATTGCACACATCAGGTTCTCCGGCAAGGCAAAGAGCCAATGATTTATTTCTTCTTGTTAGGCACAGTACCGAAGACCCATTTGAGGGAAATTTTGAGCTTGTGTGCCAAAAACTATCCATCTTTAAGATGGGTTAGAAAACTTTGTATACTACCACACGTCTCCTTAGCCCATCCTTCTCAAGTGTGACAACTTTACTGTTTGCTTTTAACACATGAATCTCTCTCGCCCTTGGTCTATGGGCTATAACCTCATTTTATCTTTGTTTATTAAATATTATTAAATAGTAGCTCTATTCCTTGTTTGCCTGGCTGAAACAGCTGATATTGTTCTGTACTGCTCCCTTTAGCAAATGAGCGAATGCTCAGTTTATGCATTTCAATCTTACTATATCAGCAACATCACAACGAACCAGGATACTGCCTAATATACCATGAAAATTAGATTAGAGGAAAGTTCAAACAATCACAACGAATATGATCTCATTTCAGATTTTGCAATTTCTCACTAGTTATTCCAAGATTTATGTCAAAACCCAGCTAGCCCAAGTGGACATGTGCATGGTCAAACGAAACGGGTTATGAGTTTCAAATTAAAGGATTCACAAGCTTATTGGATAAACTCAATCTGATAAAGGTCGGTGCTAATTAATAACCATTGGGACAATGAAAGGCGTAGGGATTCGGGAATACAATCTAGATAATTTGGCCAAATCAAACGGAAAATCTGACAAGGAAAGCTGTCAAAAGGATCTTCTAATAACAATATCATGTTAGCCGGGCACTTCCATTTTGAAAACTAGCACAAGTGGAAGCAGGTGAGCGCTGTAAGCACCTCTTTTGCATGACATTAATTGGGGAAAGTTATTGAAACCAGGCACAACAATTGGGAGAAGTTCTTTATTTTTGACTAGTTTGAAAGAATTGGATTGTCAAACAAATCAATGAAAGAATTAATTGAATTAATAAATATTTCATGGAAATATGTAGTGGCAAGTTTACAAACATTATAAAATTACTAACGCATTAAATTTGATTTATACATAAAGTCACTTTTATTCATTAAATTTTATTTATAGATAAATAAATCAAACAAGTATTTATATTATTAATTAGAATA